>MU225383.1:508397-524311 GCA_018584345.1 Thuja plicata
AGTTGTCAATGTTGACAACATAGAGATTAGTAAACAAGTTGGTTCCAACTGATTATAGTCAGTTTGGAAGGAGGTTATAACCATTTGGATGGTATTATATGCATAAAAGGAGGATTATTTGTGGGTTTGTAGAAGGGGGAAGGCAGATATGGTCAAAATGAAAAGGAGTTTGTAAGATTTGAATCAATAAAATGACGTTTTCACTATTTTTCTCTGATTTTCTTCCATAACAGTCAATATGTATGCATTATGTTCCATCCAAACGCATCTTTCTTGAGATTTTGTTTAATTAGGATGTTAGGGAAGTGAATTATCTTACATTTGGCTTTGGAATCATATCATTTGGAGTTGTACAAAGGGAGATATCTGCATTTTGGTGAAAACTGTCCAAACCCTGAAAAGGGGTAACCCGAGAGGATAGATTGTGATCCCTTAGTGTTTGAACGTATAATAAACCCTCTCACTTGACAAGGATGTTGGGGAAGAAGTATAATAATTATTACTAGAGGTTTCAAGTGTCCATGCAACATGTAGTATGTGTTTGAGGGTAGAGAAGTGACTGGACAGTCACAGGAAGGAGGAATGGCTATCTCAGAAAAATTCAGTTCAGTACGGGGGTCATAAATTTCAATTGAACCGTTGGATCCTTCTAAATTTGAAATATGTTAGAGAAAACATAATTTTTCACATCCTCACCGGAGGGATTTTGAAACTAATATTTCTTCCAAAAGTTATTAGTGGCTGTTTACGGGTTTATGCAAGGGGCAGTACCAGGGCAGTTTGTGAGGAATTTATTTCATGAATGTGTTGGGGAAGTTTTATGGAAGGATTTGGTATTGTGTGGGGATGAGATGAAAATAGTGATTGGTTGAGGGAAAATGAAGTGTTCTCAATGATGTGGAGTGTTTGGTGGCACCACAAGTGGTTTGTGCATTCTAATAGATCAAGGTGTGTATTGGATCAAGAGCATTGATCCTTGGAACCATACTTGCTATGTGTGGAGAAAAGTTGTGTGAAATCCCTCATCAAATTCAGAAAGAAGACCACCATACCACCTCTGCATCAAGATTTGTTTCTGTACAGCTAGTTGATTGTATGTTTTTCATTGATGAAAACATATAATATACAGTAGTAATTCTATATGAACTTATCAGAATGATGATATCAAGCCTTGTGTGGTTAGATACATGTTGTAGACATGTTTATTATGTTATGTTAATACTTGTAGATCTAGATATGATGTTTCAGTCAAGTTGTGTAATTTTGTTATTACCAGTTACAGTTCTGAAAGTGTATCTGTTCAGAGCTGACATATTCAACATGTTTCTTGAGTTGCGCCTATCTTCAAGATATGCATGTGTATATTCATGATTAGTTATGAGTTGATGTTAGTTATCTAAAGGCGCCTAACATGTTTTAAGAAGATTTCAAAGTTAGAGTTGATTTGGTGAAGCTGACTTAGTGAAGCGTCACATGTATTCAGTTTATATGTGTGCGGTTGTAATTATGCTTGCGTGATTAGTAAAGTCAAAAAGGATGTTATGAAGAGTTGTCTTATAGGTCCCATGATCTCATACTTTGAGGAAGATACTTATAGAAAGTCATTTGTGATACGCTAAGTGTGAATGATACAAAAAGAGATCGAAAATGTACAAAGTAGAATATCAGTTGTGGTTCATTCATCAAGGGTCTATGTGAAGAAGAAATAGAAGATTACAAACATTAGAACTGATCAAGACAGCAGGTCTACTCTATAGTTCATCATCAGATATAGTGCATATCTATTCTATAGAAGGTTGTAGCCTTCACCATTGAAGCAGTGAGCTTTTGGATAGTGAGTCCTCACCCCTAATAGGGTTATTCGTAAAAGACTCCTAACAGGGTCAGACCCTTAACCAGGTCACTATACTTCTTTCTTTTTAAAGAACAACTCCTAACAAGGTTGCAAGATCTTCTAACAGGGATTACTATAAACAAGTATAGTTCATTGTGGGTGTTAATTCCCACCGGGGTTTTTACCATTTGGTTTCTTCATAATCAAATTGTGTGTTGTGTACTGTGTTATCTGAATGTGCATTTACTTTATTGTATTCTGAAGTTAAAGAAGAAAAAAATTAAATTTACTGATAATTGATTCACCCCCCCTCTCATTTATCCTTTGGGACTATTCTAACAGATGGATCCTAGAAAAGTGGAGGCCATCATCAATTGGCCTACTCCAAGAACAAGCACTGAGGTAAGAAGTTTTCATGGCCTAGCATAGTACTATAGAAAGTTTATTAAGCAATTTAGTGCAATCTGTGCTCCTATGTTGGACACTATTAAAGGAGGCATGAAGACTAAGTCTGTTTGGAATGAACAATCTAACCATGGTTTTGAGATACTAAAAAGAAGATTGCAACCCAACCAATTTTGGTTTTACCAAGATTTGAAAAGTTATTTACAGTGGAGTGTGATGCCAGCAATGTGGCAATTGGAACAGTCTTCAACAAGAGGGAAGACCAGGGGCCTTCCACTATGAGAAACTAAGTGAAGCTAAGAAGAAATATTATTCTTATGACCTAGAGATGTATGCTTTGGTCCAATCACTAAGAAAATGGAGGCATTACCTACTTCCAAAGGAGTTTATAGTCTATTCAGACAATCATGCCTTGAGCTTCTTCAACTCACAAGACAAATTGAGTCATAAATATATGAAGTGGGTTGAATACCTAAAAGAATACACATTCAATATCAAACACAAGAAGGGATTGTAGAACAACGATGCAGATGCCTTGAGTAGAAGAGCCCTTATTGTCCAAGAGATCCAACTACAGAGCATGGGAATAGATAACTTCAAAGATCTATATATTAATGATGAAGACTTTGCAGACATCTATAAGGTATTTCAAGAATATCAAAACCACTTTCATAGTAAATATTATGAATATACTTTGCAAAGTAATCTCCTATTTAAAGGAAGTCAACTGTGTCCCTAGAGGGTCTATAAGGGAGAATTTTATTTAGGAGAAACATAATGGTGCATTGAGTGGTCATTTTGGGGTTAGTAAGACACAAGAACTTGTTGAGAGATTTTACTTTTGGTCAAAGATGAATGTTGATATCATGAAATATGTTGAGAGTTGTATTGTGTGTTAGAAGGACAAGGGAACATCTACTAATGCTGGCCTATACCAACTACTTCCTATCCTAACTAGACCATGGGAATGCTTGAGCATGGAATTTGTGGTTGGATTTCCTAAGTCAAGATAGGGAATGGATAGTGTCTATGTGATAGTAGATAGATTTAGTAAAATGGCTCACTTTGTGCCCTATAAGACAACTAATGATGCCAGTCAAATAGATTCTCTGTTCTTTAAAGAGGTAGTTAGAATACATAGATTGCCCTTGATCATTGTGTTAGATAGAGACACCAAGTTTATGAGTCACTTTTGGAAGAATCTATGGAAACATTTGGGTACCAACTTATCCTTTGGATCTGCATATCATCCTTAGACTGATGGTCAAACAGAGGTAGTCAATAGAAGTCTTGGAAATATCCTAAGATTCTTAACAAATGAGTATGGTCAGACATGGGACCAACTCATAGGTCAAGCTGAATATGCTTACAATGACACTGTGAACAGAAATACTGGTAAGATTCCTTTTGAAATTGTCTATGGTCTACACCCTAAAGGCATTTATGAGCTCAGAGAACTAAAGGATGGAGTTAAAGGGAGTGGATATGCTGAGGAATTTTCTTATGCTATGCAAGAAGTTCATGACACAGTTAGGAAGACACTGATTGACAACACTAAGAAGATCAAGAGTAAGGTTGATGAAGGAGAAAGGGATGTTCAATTCAATGTTGGGGATCTAGTGATGGTACATATCAATAAGGCTAGACTAAAGAAAGGAATCCCACACAAGCTTTAGATGAGAAGAATTGGCCCCTACACTATACTGGCCAAGTATGGAGAAAATGCTTACAAGGTAGAGTTACCAGAGAAAAGTGGCTTGTCACCTATCTTTCACATTGCAGACTTGGTTCTATACAAGGGACCAATCCCTGATCTAGATCAAAGCTTGATTGAATTCATCCAAGAGGTAGAAGAACTCCATTTTCCATCTACACCAGTCAAGAAGGAAGACTGCATACTAGAATCCAGAAGTTACAAGAAAACTAAGAAGAAGGATTGCAAATGACACTTAGTAAAATGGAAAGGACAACTAGATGCAGATGCAACATGGATAAAGGAGACAAAACTCAATAATTTGGGCATTGATCCTGACTTACTCAATCCAAGGATGGATTGAAATCTTTCACTTAGAGAGGATAGTGTAGGAGCACCTAGGCTACCTACTAAACCCTAGATATTTTGGCTTGTAACTGACCTTGTCCAAGTCAGTGTGTGTGTTTAATTTGGACCTTAGGAGTTCTTGTAAGGTGTGTTACTCTGTGGGTGGATAGTTAGTGTCTAATCCAACCTAGTATAGTTATGTTACTTTAATGCTTAGTTTTGGTCTAAATGGGAAATGTGGTCTAAATGTGTCCTAGACCTTAGCATAGAAAGAAAGATGCTTTTATAGGATTTTATGATGTTGGTTCATTGAACCATATGGGTTACAGGCCCTAAAAGATAGGATTGAAGCATAAATGTAAAGATGCTCAAAAGTTGTCATGACAACATTTGCAACTTTTTGCAAATATTGCATGCAAATCGACAACATTGGATCCCCTCATTGTAGGAGTGGGAATTAATGGATAATTCATATAAATATGGAAGAATCATATTAAGGATGTATGTGGCTCATTTACCGAGGAGAAGGAGACTGTAAGAAAGTTTTTGAATAGTAAGAAGCTCGGCAATTCTGTGTTGTTAGCAATATTGAAGCATTTTGAGTTACAGAGCATTCAGATAGATTAAAATGATCGATGTAATGTTATATTTTTGTTAAGTATGTAGATACAATAATTTTTCATTCATTTATTAATTAATATAGATTTAGTTTAGTAGCATTAACAAATTGATCAGGATTTAGGGAGTCAGCTGGTTCAGTTTAGAGTAGTTTGTGTTTACATGGCTCCCCCATGAAATCTAACTGTGGGCATCTCCTAAGGGTAGATGAATGTTTTAGTGGAGCCCATGTACAATGTATATATTCAAGTAGAGGTACTGAAGAGTTGAGCTACTATTTTTAGAGTTATTCCCTATGCAAACAATGTATGTTCGGTTAGGGGTATAACAGAGTAAGAATCAAGCGCCATTGCAAAGGAGTATGTGAGGGAAATAAATAAAGTGTGGTTATAGGAGCCTTAGGGTGTAATTGATACCTTCCTACAATCCTAGATCCTATCCAACCCATCTTTCTATATTTTTAGCAGGGCACTGTCAATGCTTGAAAATAGGCCTAAAAGACCTACATTTTAGGACAATAGTGTATGGATGGTTTGAGGAGCTAAAAAATTGAAAATATTTAAGGTCTTGGAAAAGGGTATTCTAGTCCTAATTTATTTTTTAGGGTTGTGTGGAATTTTTTGACAAGAAACCAGAAAAACCCTCTGGATAGGGCTAATAGGGCTACTAGGCCTAATAGGTTCAAACGCATTGTAAAGGTGGAACTCGATCACTTTGGACTAGAAGACCCATTCAAATGGGATTCAAAAGATGTCAAAAGGATGAATTTAAGGTGGAAATGTCATTTCTATCACTTTTATGGATTTTTGGGAAGAATTGAGCTTGGAATCATCCAAGGAAGTATAGAGGTAAAAGAGCACTTTTAATGGTGGTAAACTTTCAAGATTGGACACAAATCAACTAACTCATAGTGTGGAGTTAGAATAGACTTGGGGTGTGAATACTCAAGAATTTGGTGGATTCTAAAAGGGAATTAGGATCTTAGGTGGACTAAGGCAAGTTAAGACCTTAGGTGAGTGAGTTCAATCCAATCTTGGGACTATTCTATCAAAATGTTTAATTAATCCTTGTTAGCTGAGACTTTCCCTCACACTCAAAAATATCATAGAGTATGTCCTCATTAAAATTTAGAGTGTCCTTATGGTTGGTGAAGTCAAATGTCATTGTAAAATTTCTCAATACTTGGTCCTTTTCACTAAATCATATAGTTTAAACCCTTAGTTAGAAACTTGTGTTGGCTCCTTATATGATAACCCATAGTATTTTTGAATCACACTTTCTCTCCTTCTATTTCATTCCTTAATATTTTGGCTTTGGTTCTTTTTTTTTCAAAATTCCTTTTGAACTCCAAGCTCCAATTTCAATTTGTGTCCTCTTAAGTGTTCAGTATTTCAAGATATATTTGAGTCTCTTGTCAAATTTTGATGCTCAAACTCAAACTCATCCTTCACCTTTATTAGAAAATTCTATTTAAAATATATCTTTTAGTATTGTGATTTTTTATTGAAGTATCTTTTAGTATCTTTATGGTATCTATGAAATAAATGAGAAATGTGAGCCAATGTATCAAAACAGTGGTTATCATTGATTAAAATGTAATAAATTTTAAGAACAAACTAGTGAATGCAATAGGGTAAAACAATGAATGCATTCATTTGTAACAGTCAAGATTACAAAGGGAGCTCTCATTTGCTACACAGGGTGTAGGGGTGTGGATGGAATAACAAATGTGGTGACATTATCAAGATACTTTCAAGCCCTTATTGAATAAATGAGAAGTTTCAAGTTGCACGATATTATATATATCTCCATGGAAAGGATCAATAGATAGAAAAGACATAAACATAAATACAAACTCAGTGGCTAATTTCATAATCATGTATTGTTCCAACAAAGACAATCATAGATTATATAATAGATGGAAAAAAATCTTATGATTACTGCTTAGAAGTAGAAACCTGGAGGTAACTATAACATTATTGCATTATTAAGGATAGTTTATTATTTATTTGTAATGGTGAGTCAATTCTGTTAGACCATCTTTACATCTAGAATATATAGAGTTTGGATCAAGTAAAAGGAGTTTCAGCTCAGTTTGTAATAGTCAAACAATCATAAGTAAAGTGCAATTAAAGGAAAAAATCTTGAATTGTTTCACAGTTTTCTTCAAAATCCTCATGTAGTACACAATGAGTATGAAAATCCACAAAAATTTACAGAGGGCATCATGTGTAAGCTATAAGTCATCGGATTTGTAGAAGATTATAACAATTTTAGATATATTTCTTGTTTTCAAGGTGTATACTCTTAGCTACCAATACTCAATTTTTTTAGAAAATGAAGTAGATAGAGTACAATTATGTCGTGTATTTATGGAAATGAAAATCCCTACCATGACAGTAAAACCCTCAAAAGTTCATTGGAGTTTTAAAAAAATAATAATGAATTGTGCCAATATAGTGGATCTTCTAGAATAACCAGAAAATACAAAAGATGAGGTGACTAAAGAGAAAGTTGCTTCAGGGCTCTGCATAGTGTTGATGTTCCAGGACACATTAATAATTTTTCATATTTCACTTGTTTCTCAAATTTTGAGCATTTCCATGCTTTGATTTTATGACACATGGCAAATGTTGTACCTACCATATATTATTTATCATCAATAAACTCAATACCTGGTTTATATATTATCAATACTTGGTTTATATATTATTTATCATTGATATATTATTTATCTCCTCCAACTTTAGGCTATCATGCATGATGTTGTACTTGGTTTTAATAACCCTTTCTGGTAAAATTCAGCGACTTTCTCTTCAGAAAAGCTTTCCATTCATTTTCAAGGTCTTGTTCCAAGAGGTAAGAGCATTAACATTAGCAGTATGACCATTCTTCATCCCCACTTTTGCAAAATGAATAGATGGAGATTGCTCCTTAACATTTTATAGACTAATGATATCATATTTTGTCAATCCATAGAGTTGTAAGTTGTTGTTTCTAGATTCAATTGTGTGGGGATTTTCATCAAATTTTTGGATCACACTCCATGATCAAGCATCAGGATGTTAGATATCAAGGAATAAAATGGAGTGAGTTGTAAGTTGTTAATCCTGAATTTGATTGCGTGTAAATATTTAGATGGAAACTTACACGTTTATAGAATACCAATAGAGCCCAATATTATTTTCATTTGTCATCTTAACTTGTGGGGTTAATTTGTAGATACCTAGTATAGTGCTTTATGGCCAGGGTAGTGTATATAAATGTCGCAGTTGACTAGAAATGCTCAAAATTGAGCAAATCCTCATTAGCTAGGCCTTATTTCTCTTCTCCTTTATGAAGCATATACAAAATTTGCATGATGATGTTTTGAAAGGCTCTAACTTTTATTGCATGTTATAAGTTTGGTCTGTTTCAAATTATAGAATCCTAGGAGGCCATATCAACTCACAGGCCACTAGGGGTTAAAAAGACAACTCAAGCTCAACTACAGTATAGTTCTATATGGGTCCACCATCTGTTTGGTGTATGTGTTACACACTAAAGTAAAGTGCACTTTGATTTTCCTTGTAGCCCATAGTTCAGTACTATTTCAGGTGGAAACATCACTGCCATTTATCAATTCCCTTTTATATTTACAGCCCTTTGATATTTAGAATATTCCTAATATTTATAGCCCTTCAATATTTAGAGTATTCCTAATATTATCCAATCCATTTTGTACTCTGATTGTTGTACAACATGCTTCCTCCACCAAAAATTATAGTACTATTTTGATACTCTCTATTTTGCACTCATATTGTCTTGACTCTTGACCCCTTTTCATCCCAATTGGTAATCTTTGTATCTACCAAGTTTTAAGGTCTTCCTAAGAACAATGGCCTACCAATTTCTAAGGTTTGGCTAAGATCAATGGCCTACCAAGATGAATCTTAGGCTATCACCATAGCACAGTCTTGGTTTGGGCCATCATACAAAGACAAAACTGCATACACTTAAGTAATTACCTAATTTGGTTAGGAAAAAACTTAAGCAACTAAGTTCTGATTAAGAGTAGTAGCCTACCAAAATTAAACTTTTAGAAAGTTTATCCCAGATGTGTGACATACAAAGAACAAGTGATTGATAAGGGATGCCAATATTCACCTTAAAAAGTTTAGTAAACCCTTCTCTTTATAATTGTAGAAAGGATACATTATAAGTATTGTTAATTCATTTTCAGAAACTTAAGAGATGAGATGATTCCATATTTCAATCAAACCTTAACCAAAAATAATGTGCATTTAAATTTAAACATTTGGTTCACAATAGAGACTTAGCCTATGATACTATCCCTAATGATAGAAATTTTAGCTCCATAATGTGAGACATCTTGAAGTGGAACACTAAAGTTCTATTGTCATGTAGGCAATGTGGTTTCCCTGCTAGTAGAATTATATGCACGAGTTAATAATTTTGTGTTGGCTTTACGGCCAGTGTGTTGTAGCTCGACTATATAATGTTTGGCACTATGACATTATCTATCATAGAGACAATGAATGTCACTTCCCTCTAACAACATATATCACTATCTTAATTTATGGTATTGCCACTGTATTATGAGAGTTGTATACCCCCTGCACTTCAAAATAGAGATCTATTATAAGATCAGTGTCATACTTTACTATTATTCCTTGTTATTATGAATCCTTTATAACCACAAATGACTTCTCTTTTCTTTGTAACTGATCTTGTCTTCATTTTCATGTACTCTCTTTTAGGAACTTAGATCTTGGGATTATTTTGATCTTTTATTATTTCTTGTACTTGCATGGATAAAAACAATAGTTGTATTTCCTTTCCTACTTTATGCAGACTGTCAATAGATCTTTTCCTACTTGGGGATTTTGTGAATTATGTTTCTACACTAGTGACTAAATTTTTTATTTAGAAACTTATGATTATATTATATTTGTGGCCTTTCATTACCTATGTAATATAATGTGTTATTTTTTTCTTTTTGTAGAAATGTGTTGATAAACTCAAAGAAGGGGATAAAGTTTAGGTGTTTGATCCATATGATGGTGATACTATGGGCATTGGATGGATTCACTCCCTATCTATTATACCTAGAATCAACTTGAAAGGAACATGAGATGTAAATGTAAATATTTTAAAGGTCACAAGTAACGTACCCCTTGCTTATGAAGACAAAATAGATGGAGTTGTTCGTCTGAAAGAGAAAGAGGGAACCTTCACACAGTGGCCACTAAAGTATTTGAAAAAAATGACATAGTTGATCAACATGTTTATCATGTACTAGTTGTTAGACATCTTGGCTCAGTGCTTTATATTTGAGACAACTTTGATATTTTTCATTATATTTACGTATATACTCTTAGATAACTTTGACATATTACGTATATATTTTGGCATCTTGCATACTTTGAATGACAAAAGTTTTTGTTTTAATTTGTATATTTGCATTAATGTTTTATATGAATTGATTATCTTTATTTATCATGATGTTGAATCAATCTTTTAATTTTACTTGGTTGTAGTTTTTGATTAAGGTAAAAGCAGGTTTTGAAGGGAACCCCGAAACCCTTTAACAAAGCAAAGAGAGGACAGGCAAAAAAGCCCAGAGAGCACCAGACTGTCCCCAAGAAAGGGGAACAATCAACAGTGGGTCAAAACCCAGATTTGGCAACAATTACATAGAAAACAAAAAACACAAGAACTGCTGGAAAGAAAACAGAGAAAAAGACCGCCAGCACCAAAGTCAGAGCACAGATTTCAGAAAGCTTTCAGAATCCACCAGCTGAGTCTTCATTGTCTTCACGTTCTCTCTCAACTTCTGGAGATCCGGATCCTCATTCTTCTGCATCTTGGATCTAGTGCGAGTTCCAGGTCCCGAACGCTGGGATGAAACAGGGTGATCAGCATTGTCTTTATTAATTTCTAGCCAATTGCTCAGAGAAACCAGATTCTCGAGAGTAGCCTTCATTCCAGTGTTTACCATCGTGAGCAAGTGTTTCAACATTTCCTCATTCCCATCAATTTTATTCTGGATGGGAATCATTGCTAGCTCAACAACATTTCTGATTTTTTCCTCAGTACCATCATTAACAGAAACATTGGGATTATGGGAGATATCTTTATTGATAGTATTAATGGTTTCTTCAATCATGGAACTCTTGTTTTCCAGTTTAATGCATCTATTTTTGAGTTCCACTAGATCAGACTGCACCCACTTATCCAAATTGTAACTATAAATTGATTTATTTTTGGCAATTTCCAAAGGGGACATAACAATCGTCCTTCTCACCTCAGTGTCCATCCTGTGGATATCTGTTTGGAGAGACTAAAATTTACTCCCCTGGAAGGTTCTATCTCTGTCATCTTCATCTTTCATATTATCCTTCTCATGACTCAGAGAGTCATGAGGCTCAAAATTTTCCTCTTCAAGGACTTTAAAACTGTTATCCCCTGAATTTTCAGCATTACTATCAAAGGTATTAATACCTGCATCTTTGTTATTCTCAGTCTCTGTCCCTTTATCCTCCTTTCCAACAGGGTTGTCATTACTCAGACCAGGGTTAACATTTTCCCCAGACTTAGGGGTGATACAACTGACCTCTGGGATACCCTTAACATTAGTATTAGCAGGGTCCATCATGACCTTCTCCACAGGGGTCTTAGATTGAGGCAGCTCAATGCTGGGAACCCGCTGACTATTCTGGGCATCATCAAAAACAGAGTCCAGAGATGTGTGCTTCTTACCAACAGACGACTGGATATGAAGACCAGAAGGAACATCCGGCACAATCTTCTCCGAACTAGCAATGCCACTTGAAGGGGTAGTTTTATTCAAGGCATCCAGGGAGAAAGAAGAAGAAGGACCAGAGGAAAGGGAGGATTTTTTGGATTTAGAGGAATTGGGCAGAGACCCCACAGACTTCCTCTTATTGACCTGGGCAGGAATGGGGTCAGGGATATGACTTCTCGCATAATCAGCAATTAGGTTGATAAGACCAACATGAAGGATAGGGGCATTCTTCAATCTGAAATCAGAGATGCTTTGATTGAGTGACCAGAGCAGGAAGAAGGGGAAAGATATTAGGATCTCATGATGAAAATGATTGACTAGGGCAAAGTGATAGTTATAAACCCTAGTAAATCTTCCTTCCAACGTAAAATATTCCATAATGACTTTTATAACAGAGCCCCAAACCTTTTCAATATTATCAATTTCTACATAATCCTTCTTACCTTTAACCAAGAGAGCCCGTTCCTCATCTGTAGCTGGAAAATTTTTATACGCTCTGGTTCCAACTTTAACCTCCTTAGAGTAGTTCAGTCCATCCAGAGGGATACCTGTAATTTTGGACAAAACCTCCAGGCCGAGTCTGAAAGATTTACCAGCAAAATTAACCATACCCTTATCCCAACCTTCGGCAAAAGCTTTTGATACCTCAGGATCATATCCATGAAGTCTTTTGAGATAGCGATGGACCTGTCCTTTCTTCAGGATTCTCCAAACTTCCTTGTCTTTCCTCCACTTACTTGGTTGTAGTTTGTTCATGTGTAATATTTTTTTATTTTTTTTTATGCTTTATAGTTCAAGTTTAATATGATATTTTTTTTACATAATAAAATTTAAGGTATTTAATTTTTTTTTCATTTTACGACCAAATAAATGACCAAATAAATGATCAAATAACTGACCAAATTAATGACTCAATATACGACCAAATATACGACCACCAAATTAATGACTCAATATACGAACAAATATATGACCAAATTAATGACTCAGTATATGACCAAATATATGACCAAATATACGACCAAATATATGACCAAATATAGGACCAAATTAATGACTCACTATATGACCAAATATATGACCGAATATATGACTAAATAAATGAATAAATAAATGAACAAATATATGACTAAATAAATGAATAAATAAATGACCAAATTAATGACTAAAATAGTTTAGTCATAAATTTGGTCGCAAGATAAATGACCGGCAATAAACTACTAATGGTCATGTGACCAAAGTTAGTCATTTATCTACAATTTTTAGTAGTTTATTTAGTCATATATTGTTATTTTTGTACTAGTGATGGGGGTTTAACTTGCAACATACTCCTTGGATCCTACTAACTTTATTTCCTATCCTTTAGTCTTCCACTCACATCCCTTACACACCATTATTTCATTTCATACATCCTTTATCCCCCACCTTCCCATCCTTCATTTTCCTACCTTTAGTGTGGGGAATTTCACTCCATTTCTAACTAGTTCTTAGATCTCCATCCTTTAATCCTATATCCATCTATCTGATATTACCTATCCATCCATTTCATCTATATATCTCATATCCAAGCCACCTCTCCATCCTCCCATACTCTATCATTCCTTGATTCTCCCTTGTCATTGGTCCCAAGCCATTTTTATCCCTTCTCCATATTTCAATTAAATCTCATCCAATATATTTTCCCTCTCCATTTAATGTATCTTATATTTATCTCCCTTCCATCATTATCGGTTCATTTTTTCCTTTATCCATCTTCCAATCCCATTCCATCCAATCCATTTATCTTCTAATCCACTCTATTGTATCTCTAGACTTCTAAAAATATTAATATTATTATTAATATTAAATTCCCTCTTATTCCTCTAACTATTTAATTCAATCAATTAAATAGTTTCATTGCTAGCATTTATCAATGATCAAATACTATTCTAATGTATTTTATTTAAATACATTTGTCTCACAAAAATCCCCTCTTTAATAAATTTATATTTATTAAAATACCTCCATATTCCTAATTCTTCTAAACTATGATTTATTCAAATCTAATTTGAATTATAATCTAAACTCTAGCTGGGAACCTATTAATCCAACCTAGAGACCTACCCTAAGCCTACCCTATTCCTACTCTACTCCCATCACCTCATTTCCTAAGCATGTTTCCCTACCTAACTGTCCTCTAATCATACTTAAAGGATGATTCCTAGCCTTTTTAAGGCTAATGGAATGCTCACCCACATGGGGAAATTATCTCCAAAATGGGCACCCATCCCTCTTAAATTCCTCTTACAATTTTGTCTCCCACTTGGAAATATTGAGCCACTCAACATTTAATGCCAAGTTTGACTCAAATTTAGCCACCCCTTCAAGCCTATGTGTCCCTTATGTGGCTCTTATGTGAATCTCACATAGATTCCACCTCATCAAGCCCTCCTCTTCTCTCCAAAAATTCTATAAATAGAGGCCTTCTCCTCTTAATTTTTCATCTCTCAATTCGCATTGTTATCATGCTATTTTAATGTTAAGAGTTCATTTCTAGTTTCTCATGCTTTTATGTTTAAATCACATAGAAATTACATGCTAGGATCAATTTGGTAAATGAATCATAGTTTCTTACATTGTCTTTCATTTCAATCGTAGTACTTTAATTATTTGGAGAAGTTTGAGACTAGTTACTCCATACTAGTTCTTGAATCCTTCTGTATACTTGCATTAATCTTACTCATTCCACTTAGGGATCCATTGCATTTTGTGTGTTTGAGAGAGCACACCCACATCCATAAAAATGAGCAAATCAAAAAAGTTAAATAGAGTGCTTACTTATTTTAGCTCAATCTGATGGTATTTGGTGTTCTTTGTTGCTTTCTTGCTCTTCCATATGATTTTGAATTGATTATATGTGCTAACCCACTAATCTTGCATGTTTGAGCTTGCTCCCAATAGGTTTTAACCATTAATAATTCCTCATACACAGTATCTTCCAATCATATCCAATCTATTTATCCCCTTTCTCTCATCTTATCTACAATCCACTTCCATTATATCTTATCCACTTATATTCCTCCTATCCTATCCAATTCAATCCATTTATCTTCCAATTCCCTTAAATCCAACCCCCAAAAAAAAAATTTGAAAAAATTGCTATAATCCAAAATCCCAAAATAGTGCAATCAAGTACAATCAATACTAATCAATGTAGTCCAATCTTGCAATCTAGAACATAATACTTAATCACATCACTAGTAGAATTGGCCCCTATTTTTGACAAAAATTGGTTGAACTATCTACCCAGATTGGTCGAAAGACCCACAAATTGCTTTGTCGGTATTTTTCTGGTCGAAAGATCGACACATCCTTGTTAACGTCAAAATTTCTACGCAACCTTGGTCAAAATTGGCATCTTTAAATGTCCATATTATTTGTCAAAATGTCCATATTATTGGTCAAACTGTTTGACCCATCCAACCAGGATGCCAAACCCATGACGCAAACTTTTGACACAGAATGGTTGAAACGTAAACTGACCTAAGTTGATGTTTCGACCAAGGGATGTCAAAATTTTGACCAATATTGACTTTTAAAAAAAACAAATTCTGAAACCAAATAGCCTCAATTATGGTACTCGACTTCAATAGAAGATGGACCAAGAACAAGTTGCTTCTTGCTCTCTAATAAACAAGTCTTGAACCAAGTGAGAAGCTATAAGTTGAAGTAGACTTGTGATCCAGAGAATTACTTACACAATCTGAATTTGTGTAGTTCACTAAGTTGAAATCAATGCTCGTTGTGTAGTGAATTCCAAAATTTTGAGTACCTTGATTGTAGTAGAGAATTGCTTGGCTACTTTCTAGTGTAACCCATGTGGGAATGGTCTCTCAATTCATGTGTGGGCCCCATGGCTTGCACTAGAAAGTAGCCAAGCAATTCTCTACAACAATCAAGGTACTCAAAATTTTGGGATTCACTACACAACAAGCATTGATTTCAACTCGGTGGACTACACAAATTTAGATTGTGTAAGTAATTCTCTGGATCATAAGTCTACTTCAACTTATAGCTTCTCACTTGGTTCAAGACTTGTTTATTAGAGAGCAAGAAGCAATTTTTTATTGGTCCATCTTCTATTGAAGCCGAGTACCAAAACTGAGGCTATTTGGTTTCAGAATTTTCTCATTGAGTTTGGTATTCAATCTAAACAACCATAAATCATA
>MU225383.1:594042-621992 GCA_018584345.1 Thuja plicata
ATTTAATTTAATTTTCAATTAATTAAATACCCTATATTTAATAATTAATTGCAATAATATTCAATTAAATAAATAACATGATATAACACCCACATAATCACATCAAGCACCTGAAATCAAACACATGTAAAATCAAACATGCACTAGGAAAGAGATACACGAATTCCTAACAACTATACAAATTTGGTCAGGGTAGTCAAAACAGATACTTGTCCACTAACTAGGACAATTAGGTTTAGGATAGCATTTGGACCTGAAAACTATCTCCCCTCTCTTACCATTGAGATTAATGTGATAGGGCATGCTCACTCCTGCCAATTTAGGGAAGACGTAGCCCAGTACCTGCAAACTTGTCATCACAAAGACGAACATACATGCATATATCATATGGAAAACAATGGTTGAGACTAGGTTATCGTGTGGATCTTGCCGAAGCAAGTAACTATGACTCTATCCCATACCATACCAAGCACATCAAACAGTAATGAAAATATACAATGATCCATGTCCATATAAATCTAAGGTCAATATTGTCAGAAAACCATAATCGAAATGAAATCCTAACATATACATAAGCATCATAAAATAACCATAAATCACATATACACAAATGATACAACATGATAATAATGGATCAAGAATATACCGAAATGTAATACATAAATATCATCTAAATTATCTGAATAAATCCACACATACATCAAAATGCCTAAAAGAGTTTGGCATCCACAAACTAAAAGCAACCTAAGAGGTGGGTATTACACATCCTTTTTATGGTTGGTGTGGGCTAATTCATGATGACTTCTACCTTGGCTGGATAAAATTGAATACCAATAGAAGAAATATAGTGTTCCAACACTACCCTCTCTTGCATTATCATAAAGCACTTCTCACTATTCAAGGATAGATCATTTTCCTCACATATTTGAATATTTTTTCTGATGTTAGACAGATATTCCTCATAGGTTTCCCCATATGTAGTGACATCATCCATGTATATTTTATTACAATCATGAGATATATCAACAAAGATACTAATGACTACATGCTGAAAGGTTGTTGGAGCATTACAAAGGCCAAAGGGAAAGAATGACTAGGCAAAGGTTCCTCGTGGACAGGTGAAGGTAGTCTTTTCTTCATCTTCAGGAAGAATCTTGATTTGGTTATACCTACTGTACCCATCAAGGAATGAAAAATACTTTTTCCCTGCTAAGGATTGTAGCACGTGATCTATAAATGGAAGAGGGAAGTGGTGCTTTTTGGTGGCATTACTGAGCTCTCTATAATCTAAACATACCCTTCACTTGCCTCCTTTCTTGGGGACTATCACTAATGGAGAGACCCACTAAATCTTTAAGATGGGGTAGATGAAACCAACACTAAGCAATTTTGTAACTCAGTTTTCACCATCTCCCTTAATGCAGGATTAACAAGTCTTTGAAACTGCCTAATAGGGGATTTATCCTCTTTAAGATATATCAAATGAGTACAAAACTTAGGATTTAAGAATTTCATATCTCCATAATCCCATGAAGATGTTGTGGCATGATATTTTAATTGCTTGGCTAAGGATGTTTGTTGTTGAGGGGTAAGCTTACTATTGGTGTGCAAGAAGCATCCTGGAGAGACTTTGATCTTCTTAGTTAGATCCACCATAGAAGTGTCTATTAGAATAACTGAGAGGGGGGGTGAATAAGTGGCCTCAAAAATATTCCAATAAATCAACCCAAAAACTTAGTACCATGATATTAAGCCTCTAGTTATCTTCAATCATACAAGATACATGCCTTTAACAAATAAATACTCCTTAGAATTCACTGTTAAACCTTATTCTTACTGTTTACTGATTAGTAGTCTTTCATTTACCCAAAAATAGTAAATTTCTTAGTGTATACCGATCAACCTAGAATTAGTTATGTGTAATGCAAAACACTAAAGTAAGGACTAATAAACACAATGACAAATGGATTTTTAACATGGAAACCCTGTTAAGGGATAAACCACTTGGGACCGGTAATCCAAAATTTTCACTCTTTTAAAGTGAGCCTAGTGAAGAGCCAACCCTGATAAATATTACAAACACACTATTAGGTGTGACCTTGTTAGAGGATTTAAATAGAATAGTTTTTCACTTGATATCTAGCATCTCTATGCGACCTTCTATGACCAAACCCCTTGTAGTTTGTCAAATGGTATCTGGCATCTCATGCTATCTTCATGATCAAACTTTTTGATACTCCTTGGGATGTATCTCAATATAGAAAGGATTTTTAAGTCCTTCTTGGTTAAGAGACTTTCTTATCCAATAGTTAAATTGAAATATATTCACATATACAACTATAAAATTGCAGATTTTTAGATCTATTATAAGATCATAATACCTTTCTGATCAATCTATCTTTTCAATAAATTTTTCCACTTCTTTCTTCTCAGTGATGTTGTGCTTCTTTGTTGCTCAGTGTCCATAGTTATATAGCTTTGTTTTTTAGCTTGATTGATCAGGACTGTATGAATTTGTTATTCATCAATTTCTCTCTAGCATCCTTCTTCTCTATTCACTCCCCTAATTCACAATGAATTAGATTGTCTCTTTACAGACATGATATTACCATTTCTAAGTCTTTGAATTTCTTGTTCTTGGCGTGATCCACAATTGTAGCCAATCTTGATTTAAAGCTTCACTTCAGTTTTATCCCATAGATTTCTCCTTGACAACTAGAATAAAACTTCTTTAAATATTTCACTTATCTCTAGCTTTAACTTGTCAATGAAAATAATATTAACAACTAGTTAACTCCTTTATCTCTTTCAAGCTAAATATTTTGTCATTTCTAAACTTCAGTTCCTTTCGGTGTTTTAACTCTTGTTAGTTTCAGTCAACACTTCAATTCTTCTCGGGCATCTCCATCAGGGTTGTTTGTCTGTCAGGGTCGTCTGTCTGTTGGGAATCACTATGAAGTTCTACTAGTTAGTAATGCTTTTTGGGTTTCTTTCTCAGGCAACACTATGAATTTACTTTCATGTTTCTCTGTCCGTCGGGGTGCACTACATCTCAGTGTTTGTAGTCACATAGTGAATACTGATCTATTATGCATTACTGAAAGCATAATCTTTATCTTTCTGAATCTCTGAAGACTTTGACACTTTGTATATAACCAATCAAATTATATCAAGCTGACATCAATGAAAATACAATCCATTAACTGATTTAATGTCTTGTATTATGTTTCCGCATTTTGGTGATCAACTTAACATCTTCAAACATTTAATTAGTTATGGTTCATCAATATCTCCCTTTTGTATTGATGGAAAAAACTACATTATCACACTATATTATTTCTAATACAATATGAAATATATCAAGTTTGTATTTCATCAATCTCTCTCATATCTTTTTTTTCTATAACCAATACAAATGTCTGGTTCTCGATAATCTCATATAGCTTCTCATATAGCTTAGATTTGTTTCTTGTAGATTGTCTTCTTCAATCTTTAATCCCTTTACTGGATAGATGTAACAGCTTCTAATTATATTTCTGATATGTTCTTTTCCTTGACTATTCCTCTCCTTGATCATCTCTTTTTCTTTTGACAATAATCTCTCCTTCAATATGTATTCTCTCCCTCTGTTACTTCTCTCCCTTTGATGGATATTTCATATGTAATCTTTCCCTTTGGCTATTATGGATAGTCTCTCCCTTTGGATCTCTCTCCCTGATAATGATATAATCTCTCCCTTTGACAACAATTCTAAAGTAAAATTTTATCATGCCAAAGCTATATCCTTTCACCTTTTTATAATACACTCCTTGAATTTCCCTATCCATCATTAATACAACTCTGTATTAGCCAAAAATATCTCTGATGTTTGATGCAGATATGTACCTTGTTGTGTAAAGATGTATCTTTGCAATCCATTTTTCTTACTTGCATCAACATGAATGATATTTTGATTATGTGTAGTGGCTAATGCAATTCCCTAGTCATCTTAGTAACTGATAGACAAGGGTTAGACCCCTAGTCTCTGTCTCAGGTACTCAAATGTATCTTTTGGCAATGGCTTGGTAAATATGTTAGCTAATTGTTCCTTGGATTGAACATATTCTAGTATTACTTCTTTTTCTTGCACTTGTTCTCTTAAGTAATGATACTTGATAGTAATATGCTTAGTCTTAGCGTGCATGAATGGATTCTTAGAAATGTTAATTGCACTGGTATTGTCACAATAGATAATCTTGGTTCAAGAATCTTCATATTCATACCTTCCAGTAATTTTTTGGTCCATGCAATATTGGAGAAATTTTCAGCAGAAGCCACATATTATGCTTCCGCAGTAGACTGTGAGATGCATCCTTGCTTCTTTTTTATCCATGTGACAAGTCTGTCACCCATGAAGAATACTCCTCCAGTTGTGCTCTTTTGGTCATCTATGTTTCCAGCCCAATCAACATCTCTATAGAATTGAAATTTTAATTTACCCTTTTTGTTATACCATAAGCCATAGTCCTTGGTGTTCTTTAGATATCTCAGAATTCTCTTAATAACAGTCATATGTAATTCTTTGGGATTAGTAGAGAATCTTGCAACTATTCCAACTGCATGTGCTATATCTCATCTGGTATGAACAACATACATAAGTTTTCCAATCATTTATCTATATGAGCTCTGATTTAGCTCATTTGATTTGTCTTCTTTTGTCAGCTTACATCCAGCTACCATAGGTGTTCCAACTAGCTTGGATTCTTCTATTTTGAATATCTTCACCACTTCCTTGATGTATTTGGACTGACTGATATATATGCCTGCATCTTCTTAAAGAATTTGTAGACCAAGAAAGAATTTGATCTCCCCAAACATATACATTTCAAACTCTTTGCTCATTTCATTAGCAAATGATTTACATAACATTTCATTTCCCCCAAATACGATATCATCAACAAATATTTTAGAAATCATAATATTACCATCAATATCTTCTTTTAAATACAGATTGTTGTTTTCACTTGTTCTTACGAATTCAATTCTTATGAGATAGGAGTGAATTCTTTCATACCAGACTCTAGGTTCTTGTTTTAATCCATACAAGGCTTTGTGTAGACTACATACCATGTTTCTCTTGTTTGGATAAACAAACCCCTCTAGTTGTTCAATGTATACCTCTTCTTCCAGTATTCCATTTAGGAATGCAGATTTGAAATTCATCTGGTATATCTTGAATGCTTTGAATGCACCATGAGAAATTAATAATCTTACTACTTCTAGTCTAGCAATGGGTGCAAATATTTCACCATAATCAATACCTTCTTCTTGTACATACCCCTTGCATACTAATCCATATTTATTCCTTGTGACTTCTCCATTCTCATTCAGCTTGTTTCTGAATATCCATTTGGTACCGATGACATTCTTGTCATTTGGTCTCGATACTAGTGTCCATGTCTTGTTCTTTTCAATATGTTCTATTTCTTCATTCATAAGACTGACCCATTATTCATTTTCAAGTGCAGTATTAATAGATTTAGGCTCAAAATCACAAAGTAAACATCTAGTGTTTAGTGAATTACTTCTTGTTCTCATTCTAGCCTTCTTGTCTCCTATGATATGATTCTATAGATGATGTCTTCTGACATAGTTGGAAAGTTTTGGTTCAGCTCTTTGTCCATCATTCTAATCATCATCTTGACCTTCATTCTGATTTCCATCACTTGAAACATCATCTTGAGGATTTTCCTGATTTTTGGTAATTGCAACATGATTCTCAGGTGTAATGTTCTATTGCTCGGAAGTGATACACTATTACTCAGGTAGAGTGTGAGGTTCTTCAGTGTAAACAAACCTGTTGTAGTCTTCTAGTTCTTTTCTGTTTTCCTTATCATTCTTCTCTGCAAATTCATCTATTCTTACATTTGAACTTTCAATGATCTTGTTAGAGGACTTGTTAAGACATTTATAAGCCTTGCTTTTGGTGGAATACCTTAGAAAGCTACCTTCTTCACTTTTGGAGTCAAGCTTTCCATTTCTATCATCTTTCAAAATATAACATTGACTACCAAAGATTCTGAAGTAACTTACATTGGGTGTGTAACCATACCATAGCTCATAGGGTGTCTTCTTTGTGTCCTTCTTCAATTGTACTATGTTTAATGTGTAGACAACAGTACTGACAACTTCCCTCCAGAAGGTTTGAGTGATGATTTTCTCAATCATTAGTGTTCTTTCACAATCAACAATGAATCTATTTCTTCTTTCAGCAATTCCATTTTGTTGTGGTGTTCTTGGTGCAGAAACCTGTCTTTTAATTTGATGCTCATTGCAATAGTTAGTGAATTCATCAGATTCAAATTCTCCTCCTCTATCTGATCTTAAGCATTTCAATTCCTTACCACTTTGTTTTTCTACCATAGCCTTATGCCATTTAAACATTTTGAATGCTTGTGATTTATCTTTTAAGAACATAACTATTATCATTCTAGAATAATCATCTATAAAGAGAATGAAATACCTATCACCATAGTAACTCTTTGTCCTCATGGGTCCACATAAATCAATATGGACTAATTCTAGAATAGCATTAGATGTATGGGCATTACTCTTGAAACTAGACTTTGTCATCTTACCTTTTTGACAATTCTTGCACATGATATGCTCGGGCTTTGACATACTTGGTAAGCCTCTTACTCTTCTTTTATTTCTTATCTTTATCACTTTGTGAAAATTCACATGGCATAGTATTTTATGTCACAACCATATGTCTTCATTTCTAGCCATTAAAAAGTGGTGTTAATGTCATCAAGATAGAAAAAGGTTACCTTTTGTCTATTCACCATTTCTGATCAACCTTCCTGATTCATTGAAGATCTTTGCCTTGTTATTCTCAAATGCTACTCGGTGACCTATGTTATTCATCTATGAAACACTCAATAGATTATAATTAAGCCCTTTTACCCAGTAAGAATTTTCCCATTTGATCAGGTTATTCAACATTATGGTTCCTTTACCTTCAACTAGGCAAGGTGTGTCATTACCCATTCTTACTGATCCACCATTATAGTATTCAAAAGTGTCAAATTTTTTTTTATCACCAGTCATGTGGTGAGTGCAGCCACTATCTATAATCTAGACATCATTTTACTAAGCTTAGATATGAGTGAAGTCTCTCCATACCTTTCTTCTTTGTCTAAATCATCCTTCATGGCTACAAATACCATCTCAATGTCTACATCAGATTTGATGTCAGTATCATTAGTTATGTTCTTAGCCAGGTAACAAGATTTCTTTCCTTTGTCCTTTTAGTCTTGGGTATCTCTTCTATTAGATTATCGGTTGCTTCAGTAATCTCTATTATCACCTTGGTCAAACTTCTTTTCATATGTTATATCATTACTTATGTCATCTTTTCTTCTATTAGGACATCTTGCAGGAAAGTGTCACCCCGCTTTACAATTAAAACATACAAGTGGTAATTTACCTTTGTATCTACCTTTGCCTCTTTGTAATCTTCTTGACATTAGTGCTTCAATCTCATCAAGTCCTTGGTCATCAATATCACTTTCACTATCATTTCTAATAGTGTGTCTATGACTTGACTTACTTATTTTTAAAGAAGATTTGAATGCAGACTCTATAGATGGTAAGACACTATTGTCAAAGTTATTCATTTCAAATGAAATCAGTCTACCAATCAGACTATCTAGAGTAACATTATTGTTTGCAACTGCTCTCATTTCTTGTATAGAAGATACTCTAATAGCATATACAGGTAGTAAGGTTCTTAGGATTTTAGTTACCACTGTCTCTTCTTCAAGTACACCTCCAACTCCTCAGATATCATTGACTACCTCTTTGATTCTACAGCTATACTAAGTGATATTTTCTCCTTCTTTCATCCTTAGGTCATCAAACCTCCCTCTTAGGCTTCCTGCCTTGGCTCTTAGTACATTAGCATCTCCTCCATGTACCAGCTTCAATTTATCCCACATTTTCTTTGCAGAGGTGCATGTTTTGACATCTTCAAACTCAGCATCAATGAGTGAGGAAGCAAATTCTATCATCATGCAATTATGCTCATGTTTTTCTCTCAATTAGTCAAGTGGGTGAGGTCCTATAGGCAACACATATTCAGTATCTAGGTGTTGAGAAACATCATTACCAATACCAAATAGGTGGAGTCTTATTATGCTTTTCCATGATGCAAATTTTTCTTTATTCAACTTGGTCACATCTCGTTTGTTCATTTTGTGATCTTTTTCTTGAGCTGTTAAACTCCCTTTCTAAGCACACAAGCTCTAATACCAATTGTTAGAATAACTGAGAGGGGGGGTGAATCAGTGGCCTCAAAAATATTCCAATAAATCAACCCAAAAAATTAGTACCACAATATTAAGCCTCTAGTAATCTTCAGTCCTACAAGATGCATGCCTTTAACAAATAACTACTACTCAGAATTCACTGTTTAACCTTATTCTTACTGTTTACCGATTAGCATTCTTTCATTTATCAAAAAATAGTAAATATCTTAGTGTATACCAATAAATCTAGAATTAGTTATGTGTAATGCAAAACACTAAAGTAATGAGTCATAAACACAATGACACATGGATTTTTAATGTGGAAACCCTGTAAAGGGAAAAACCACTTGGGACCGGTAACCCAAAATTTTCACTCTTTTAAAGTGAGCTCGGTGAAGAGCCAAACCTGTTAAAGGTTACAAACACACTGTTAGGTGTGACCTTGTTAGAGGATTTAAATAGAATAGTTTTTCACTTGATATCTAGCATCTCTATGCTACCTTCTATGACCAAACCCCTTTTAGTTTGTCAAATGGTATCTGGCATCTCAGTCTATCTTCGTGATCAAACTTTTTGATACTCCTTGGGATGTATCTCAATATAGAAAGGATTGTTAAGTACTACTCAGTTAAGAGACTTTCTGATCCAATGGTTAAATTGAAATAGTAAATGATCTGTTCACATATACAACTATAAACTTGTAGATTCTCAGATCTATTGTAAGCTCAGAATACCTTTCTGATCAATGTATCTTTTCAAAAACTTTGCTCCACTTCATTCTTCTTGGTGATGCTATGCTTCTCTGTTGCTCGGTCTCCATAGAAACATAGCTATGTTCTTTAGCTTTATTGATCAGGACTATATGAATTTGTTCTTCATCAGTTTCTCTCTAGCATCCTTATTCTCTATTCACTATCCTAATTCATAATTAATTAGATTGTCTCTTTATAGACATGATATCACCATTTATAATTCTTTGACTTTCTTATTCTTGGCGTGATCCACAATTCTAGCCAATATTTATTTAAAGCTTCACTTCAGTTTTATCCCGTAGATTTCTCCTTGAAAACTAGAATAAAACTACTTTAAATCTTTCACTTATCTCTAGATTTAAATTCTCAATGAAAAAAATATTAACAACTAGATAACTCCTTCTTTAGCTCTTTCCAGCTAAGTCTTTTGTCATTTCTAAACTTTAATTCCTTTCGGTGTTTTAACTCTTGTTAGTTTTGGTCAACACTTTAGTTCTTCTCGGGCATCTCCATCGGGGTTGTCTGTCTATTGGGCATCACTGTGAATTTCTACTCATTGGTAATTCTTGTCAGGTTTCTTGGTTGGGCAACACTGTGACTTTACTTTCATGTTTCTTTGTTTGTTGGGGTGCACTACCCGTTAGTGTTTGTAGTCACATAGTGAATACTGATCTAATATGCATTACTGAAAGCTTAATCTGTATCTTTCTGATTCTTTGAAGTCTTTGACACTTTATATATAACCAATCAGATTATATCAAGTTGACATCAATGACAATACAATCCATTAACTGATTCAATGTCTTGCATTATCTTTCTGCATTTCAGTGATCAACTTAACATCTTCAAACATTCAATCAGTTATCGTTCATCAGCATCACTGAATGAGGGTAATTTAATTTCATGTGGAAGAAATTGTTGGTAGAGTTTTTTGGTTGCAGGAGATGGAGAAAACTCGTAATAAAGATATAAAGGCTGCATTGAGAAATAATGGGGATATAGACAGCCCATAGAATGTGAACTTGGTCTGTACTAATTTTGTAGAATATTTGTGATCACGTTATCCTCTTCTTGAAGATGCAATAAAGAGTCTATTTTCAACATCATCAACTAGGCTAATGAATTGACTACCCCAGCCTCTACTCCTATGTCTGGCTAGATTGGGGAGGTCAACTATATTTGTGGTTGGGCAGGTAGATATAAGGCTCAAGTCTTAGTATGCTAACCATTAGAGATGTTTATATCTCTTGAATGAGAACCTATATAAGCATCACTAGTGGCTAACTAGGGTCTTCCCAGAATTATTGGATATCCCCCTAATTTGGATTTTGGTGAAAGTATCATGAAGTCAACAGGGTATGAACAAGATTCTAAGGTTACAACTATATCTTCTACCATACCATTAGGCTTGACCGTGGAACTTTCTGTAAGCTACAAAATAGTGGGTGTGTTCCTAAGATTGGTAATGTGGATTTGTTTCATAATATATTTGGTCATAACATTTATGTTAGAAATTAATCTTTACTTGGTGAAATATGTAATTAAAGGATAAACCAAGGTATCCTATATTGTATTTTTCCTCTAGTCCAAGTAGGAGGACATGTCAATTTTTTTGTAATTCCTTTAATAAGGAATTTAGATATTTCTCCTTAAGAGGATTCTCATATTTAGCACACACTCAATGTGAATGTGGCATTCATAGAAGATGGTAGTTACATGAAAACTCCTCCACTCATCTCTATTTAAGAGATGCCTTAGCACACACTTTCTCAATAATAATCTTCTCTATTTTCTCACTTCTCCTCACATTCTCAAACTTGCTCTCACTATTGTAATGAGCTTCTTTCTTTGTTTCTCTCTTCTTCTTTAGACTTCGTGCCTCATTCATATTTTACAGAAGGGATTTTTTCTTGATTTTTCCCCTTTCAGAATCCTTGAGTTATTGTGTTGGTCTTGGAGCATTTTGGTGAAATTGTGTTTGATCTCTCTCTCTCTCTCTCTCTCTCTCTCTCTCTGATGTAACACAAACCTTGCTCTTTAACCTATGCTCCAGTAGGTCTTAAATAGGCCTCTTCTCTAGCCTAGTAGGGTTCTTCACTTACCCTAATTTCTAAGGTCCCTCTTCTCAAGAACCTTCTCTGATTCAATTTGTATCCACCAATCAATACATCAAACTACACCTCTCCTAGCTATAGTGCTCTTCTTGCTCCATCCTCACTATTTGACCTATAAGTTCAAGATCACTTCAATGTAGAGAGATAGGATTAAAAATAGGTCAATTGGATCCAATCCAATGCTTACCCACATTTCTTGCAATGAGACTCTAATTGAGTTCCAATTGATTCACCAAACACACCCAAAATAGGGCTACAAGCATTAGGCCTAGTTAGGCACTTTTCAGCATATAACTTATAACAATCCTTAACAAGTACCAAAATAAACTTTACTACTAGACACCGTTTATGGAACCTTACAAGATTTCACTAGTTTCCTCTCCCCAAACTATGTGTACACCTAAAAGCTATAATCATGCCTAAAAATTAGGATTACAAAGCAAAAGTATTATCTTCACAAAGACTTGGTTTCTTGGAACTTAGAACACTTCTCCCAAGCTTCTCCTTCAAGTTGGGGCTCCTCCACACACCACTCTACCTCTCTATAGTCTCAAGTTGAAGCATTCAATGCATTCAACCCACTGTAACACTATTGCAATGCTCTATAGACTGTAGCCATGCTTCATAGGCTCACCTAGGGCATCATTGAAAAATAGAAGATAAGCTTCCCAGGGCCCCTCCTTCTATACACACATAGTACATGTAGTCACCTCACCCATTCTAAGATCCCGTACAGATTCTATGGTGGAATGATGAGCTATGACACCATTTGCATAGTCTGCCTGGTTCAAACTAGCGATAGGGCTTAAAACAAAACAATTTTACAAACTAACACAAAACTATACAAAATGCTAATATACCACCACACAAAATCACAAAATGAACTACTCAAACTTCTTCAATCATTACAGAAGTAAATCTAATCCATTAAAGTACTGCAACCAAAGAAAAGCTCCAAAATACACAGAAAACTTGTCACTCTTCAATTACTCTATTTTCAAAATGTTATCCAACCTTGTTCACAGCTCGAGGGAGGCCTCATATAGTTTAAAAATCCCTATCTTAATATTTTCAGATAGTTAAGGAACCAATTTTCCCTAAATGCAATCTTGCAATAAATGTTGTCAATGACAACATTGACAACTTTTACAACTTTTGGGATTTTGGCATAAAACATGGTCAACCAACTCAATAACTTAAAAAATAGCATATATAGGCTAATTCAACCTCAAATAGGTCTCCAAAACACTTCCTTTCCTAATTTGACCCTTAAACACATAATTTCCACTTTTGCCACTAAATAGGCGAAATGGGTACAAATGACAACTTTGAACATTGCTTGCAAGGAAAACTATAAAGACCTAATAAGACCTCCAAATACACCTTCACACATCCTAGGACCCACCTAGTATTATTATTCCACTATTGGTTTGGCTAGAACCACTACAAGCCAAAACAACTTAGAAGCCCTAGGTTACATTTTAACCTTACCTAGGTGCTCTCTCTCTCTCTCTCTCTATATATATATATATATATATATATATATATATGTGTGTGTGTGTTAAAATCTTTCCTTTNATTTTAACCTTACCTAGGTGCTCTCTCTCTCTCTCTCTCTATATATATATATATATATATATATATATATATGTGTGTGTGTGTTAAAATCCTTCCTTTTGCACTCTCTCTTGGATTCTTTCCATATCTCTTTTCCATTTTCTTTCATGTTTCTAACAATTTATAGCTTTTCCCAAGTCTATCAAAGCATTCTTGATGGTTGTTACATTAATAGTAACCTCAACAATTGGGTTTCCACAGTCTAACAATTTTGGTACAACTGTTTTTCCCATCATTATGTTTGTGATTTTCCCTAACACATGCATAGTCTGGGGGTCCTTTTTTCCGATCAAGATTCTTAAAATAGGATTCTTTGATAGCCTTTCCATAGGTTGGCATATCCTTAATAGCCTAAAATAATGGTATTTGAACACTTATGTTTTTTAGTTGATGAAGTATGTCACTAGGTGCATTGGGTTTCCCCGTAATCATATTTGGTGTTATGATTTGTGTATGTTTATCTTACTTGCATTGATATTCAGTTCAGTACTTAAACAGTAAAGTTAAGATTCAAGATAATAAGAAAAATTTATAATAGATAGATCATTGATTCACCCCCCCCCCTCTCATCGATCCTAATCCTAACATTTATGGCATGTTGGATGTGTTGTCATTGATTTCAACATGTCTATTATGTAGTTTGGATAATTGCTTTGGTGTTTTCTTAGTAACATGGGATTATCAAAAGGATGGTGAAGGAATGTTACTCAAGATGAGGATTCACGCACCTCATGGGATGATTTAGAGGTTTTCTAAATTGTTCATGTAAAGTTTCATTTTATGACATGATGATTTGCTCAAGTTATGATGTCAAAAATGAAGATTGGTTATTTTATTGTTTGTGAGTGTAACATAGTTGTAGAGAATGATTACGCACATGTAATCAAGGTGAGATATTTGGTTGTGCAACTCGGAATGTGTTAAGAACATATAAATGTGTCTACCATTAAAAGGGTTTTTTATTATGATGGTCCATAAGGCATTTACAAGTATTTCAGTTGGGGGTAACAATGTTCTTGAGGTTTAGCATGAAATGCTGACAAATTTGATGAGTGTGATGGATTTGATTGTTTGTTTGAGATTCATGATTCCTTAGGATGATCTAGTATTATGTGCCTGATGATTGGAAACTTACACTGATCAAGGTGACCAAGGTGAATAAATTTGAAGATGTTTTTTTGTTCTTAGCCGAAATGTCAAGAAAACTTGATAAAATGGTTTATGAGAGATCAATAAAATGTTCTAGATTTTTTATTATGATCTCAAGGTGTTTTTGAAGGATATAATAATTTTTTGGAAAGCATGCAATGATCATGATGGTTGATTTTGGCACTAAGAGTTGATTTTATTAGGATTAGGTTTTACTGACTTAGTTTTTGATAAATATGGTGAATTAGGGTTTGATTTATGTTTTTGTATGTGTACCCCAATGTTTGGAAGATATGGAAGGTAGAGGTTTCTAGTGAAGAAAATTTACAGATCTAATGATGGTTGTATTTCTCATCTACATGTGGCAAAGAGAATTTGACGCAAGGAGGGTAGGAAGACTAGGGCCCAAAGCACTCCCAGCTATCCAAACCAACTTGCAGAATAACATGGAAGAAACAACATAAAAATGGAGAGAAGAAACATCGGAATGTTATATTATTTCATCAAACATCATAGTTGTTAGGCTGTAGGGCCTTCCCATTTTTGGCCATATACATTTAGATCTGTTATAGAATAATCTTCATACACACAAGGTCACAGACCTACGATCCAAATCTGCTAAACCTTAATATTCTATCCTAGATTGATTTTCCCTAATTGTTTCCTATGCTAAGAATAGGAAACCAAATATATACAAGAGTCCACCAAAGAGGTTGGCACTCAGATACTAAAGATCCAACATAGGAAATAGCGAAGACCTAGGTTTAGGTCCACACACATCCCAATGAGAGATCCCAACATTAATTATGCTACAAAAATTAAAATAAAAAGTCAGATAGAAGATCCAACTTCAAAAACACAACTTAGTAAGAATTCAACCGAGCACCAGAAACAACTTGGTAAGAACCAAAGAAGCACAGATACAAATCGGAAAAAACCCACCGAGACCCATCGAAAAAGCATGCCACTAAGACCCGTCAGTAAAGCAAGACAAAAATAAGTAACTGAGCCCAAGTGGAAAAAAACTCTTCAACCGAATGAACAAAGTAGATACTGAGCACTTTAACAAGCAGTCTCCAACAAGCTACCGAACCAAAAAAAACATATTTTTTGTTGATACAGGATTACCAAGAACACAAGATGCTCCTACATCAGATACCCAGGGTTAAAAGAAATGATTCTCTGAATCATGAGTCAGGCACAAACTTAATTGAATCAAACTCATATTGAGAAATCCAAGATGAGTTCTCAATCATTATGTTCTTCCATTTTACCAGATATTACATGTAATCCCTTCCTCTTGTACTTTTCCCAACTCTCTGTTTCAAAATATGCTCAACTTCCTCTATTGTTTTCTTAGGATAATCACTTAGTAATGTCACTTCTTCATCAGGTTCATGATATGCATACAAATAATAAATATTGAATATAGGTGATATGTCCATGTCATCAGGTAATTCTACTTCATATACATTTCCACTGTCAAATCTTCTCAATATTTTTCAAGGACCAAATTTCTTCATTTTCAATTTACCATATGTTCCAATAGGAAATATTATTTTAATTAGATGAACCATAACTGCATCACTAACTTGAAAAATTTATGTCTCCTTGATCTATCTACACTATCCTGATATTTCTAATTACTTTTCTCCAACTTATGTTTCACTTCCTCATGCAATTTCTTCATAAACTCAACAAATTTCTCTCCTTCATCACTTCTCTTTTCTTCTCCAGCAATAACTCTCAAGTCTTATATACATCTCGGTTATGTACTATTAAAAATCTCAAAAGGTGTCTTTCAATTACTTCTATTCTCTGAACTGTTATATGAAAACTCTGCTTGTGCCAACATCGAATCCCAATTAGTCAGTGTGTCTCCAACTAAGCATCTTAACAAGTTACCCAAACTTTGGCTTACAACCTCTTTTTTTCCATCAGTATGTGGATGAAATGTATAACTATAATTCAACTCAGTGTCCAACTTCTTTCAAAATGTTTTCCAAAAATAGAAAACAAACTTACTATCTTGGTCAGAGATGATACTCCTCGGTAATCCATGCAATTTGACAATATCCTTAAAGAAAATATCTGCTATATGTATTACATCTAATATTTTTCTACATGGTATGAAATGTTTCATCTCAGAGAATCTATTCACAACAACAAATATGAAATCATGACCTCTTTCTATCCTCGGTAAGCCAAGAACAAAATCCATGCTGAAATCACTCCAAGGTTTCTCAGGAATATAAGTCGGTGTATACAATCTAGTATTCTGACTTACTCCTTTTGTAGATTGACAAATTCCACAAATTTTCACAAATATATGAACATCCTTATACAACTAAGGCCAAAAATACCTTTCCTTGAGTAAATTCAATGTCTTATCAATACCCAAATGTCCAGCCAAACCACTACTATGTTTTTCCTTTATCAAATTAGTTCTCATTGATCCTCTTGGTATGTACAACTGAATACCTTTGAACAAAATATCTTCTTGAATGAAATAGTATTCATACTTACTCAGTTGATTTGGAATTGGTGCTCTGCACTCTATCCACTACTCAAAAAAATTAGGATCATTTTCATACAAATGCTTCATGTCATCAAAACCAAGAACCTCAATTCTCACTTCAGTCAACAAAGATTTTCTTCTACTCATTGCATCGGCAACTCATTTAGAAACTCCACTTTTATGATTTATCACAAATGTAAAACACTGTAAATACTCTACCCATTTCATGTCACTGATTCAACTTATTCTGACTACCCAAATACTGTAAAGCCTTATGATCAGTATACAACACAAATTCATTCAGTATCAAATAATGTCTCTATTTCTTCAGAGCTTGAACAATAGAATATAATTCTTGATCATAGATATAATATTTCCTTTTTGCATCATTCAAATTTTCACTAAAGAAAGAAACATGTTTACCTTCTTGAGTCAACACGGCTCCTATTGCACTACCACTTGCAACACATTCAACTTGAAATACCTTATTGAAATTAGGTACAGTTAATATAGGCAATTCAAAAACCTTCTACTTTAAAGTCTCAAAACTCTTATCAGCTCCATGTGTCCATTTGAATTCTCTTTTTTCTCCTCTCATTGTCTCAGCCATAGCATTACAAATAGAGCTGAACAAACTTTGAATTCTCATTATGATAAACTTCCTGTAAAAACTTTCCAATCCATGAAATGATCTTACCTCACTGACATTCTCAGGTGTAGGCCAATGAAGTATAGCTTCAACCTTCTCAGGATCCATCTTGAAACCATCAGCTGAAATCACAAAACCTAAATGCACAAGCTCTTCTTTCATGAAGGAACACTTTTTCAAATTTATCAGCAACTTTTCCTCTTTCAACCTATGAAATACTTGTCTTATATTCATCAAATGCTCTTCGCTAGTCTTATTGAATATCAAAATATCATCCAAGTATACAATCACACATTTATTCAAGAATTGATTCAAAACTTCATTCGTCAATCTCATAAATGTACTTGGTGCATTAGTTAAACCAAAGGGCATAACCAACCACTCATAAAAACCTTCTTTTATCTTGAAATCAGTCTTCCATTCATCACCTTCTCTGATTCTGATCTGATGATATCCTCTCTTCAAATCAATATTGGTAAAATATTTTTCTCCACTCAAACAATCCATTATATCATCCATACTCGGTATAGGAAACCTATATTTAATTATGATCTTATTGATTTCTCTTGAATCAGTGTACATTCACCATTCTCAATTATTCTTAGGTGCCAATACAGTTGGTACTACACATGGACTCAAACTTTCTCTGATTAAAACCTTGTTCAACAACTCATGAACTTGTCGGTTGAGTTCTTCATTCTCAGTCGGTGTCAACCAATGTGGTGCCTTGTTTGGTAAACTAGCTCCAGGAATAAGATCCATACAATGACTAATATATCTCATTAGTGGAAAACCATTAGGTACATTATCTAAAATGATTTCCTTGTACTCGGTAAGAATTTTCTCAACTTTTGCATGAACTTCATCTTATGGTTCTTACTCGGTTAGTTAGGAATCAAAGAATAAATGATATCATTTCTTTTCAAATCCTTAACAAACTGTCTACCTTCCATCATAAAAATTTTCACATATGTACATATCTCACCAATAGATTCTTCAACCAAAGGTAACAAGATTTTCTTCTTACCATCAACCCAAATAGCATATATATTTTCTCTTCCATCATGTATAGCATGTGTATCATATTTCCAAGGTCTACCCAACAAAATATGACAACAATCAATTGACATAATATCACACAACACCTTATCATAATACTCCCAATTTTTAGATTCACAAAAAATTGTTCACTCACAATTAATGTATGCTCATCCTTCATCCATGAAATTTGATAGGGCTTTGGGTGCTTTATTCTTTCCAACTTCAACTTTGTGAGTATTTCCTTAGATTCCACATTCTCCGAGCTTCCACTATCAAAAATTACTTTCCAAACTTTGTCTGCAACTCTGCATCTGGTCTTGAACAAACTTTTCCTTACAAGATCTTTATTATCCTTCTCACTCCAAAGTATCCTTCTAATCACTAGATTTCCTTCCTTCTCAGGTTCATTCGGTGACTCCTCTTGCACCAAATCATTTCTGCTACTACCAACTTTCTTCTTTGCATGTGTACACTCAAAATATCTATGTCCTTCTTCACCATAATTGTAACAAGTTCCTTGGAACCCTCATATACTATAACCACATCAAGAGTAGTTGTCTCTTCCTTAGAATGAACTTCCACCTTTCCATTCGGTCTTTCCTTTGTCTTTATATGTGTATGGATTTGTCTTGTCTGGTTCAGATCTACTATTTTCACAATGAGATCTACCTCTTCCTCTTTTCCTTTGTTCATATCTTTTGTTCAATTTATCCTCAGCTTTTAGGGAAATCTGATATGATTCTTCAATGATCTCCATCTTTACCAAGCTAATCTCATCTTGTATAGAACTTCTTAACCCATTTAGATACCTTACTATTCTTTCAACTTCATCTTCAGCATGTCCATATCTGATGTCTAATCTATAAAATTCCTCGGTGTAATCTTTTACTGGGCTATCTTTTTGCTTCAAACTTTGCATTCTCCTTACTAGGTTAATCTTGTAATCACAAGGGAGAAACTTTCCTTTCAATTTGTTTATCATCTTACCCTATGCCTTGATCTTGTCTTTACCCTTCTTCTTCCAATCCAATTACAGATGCCCCCACCACATTGATGCATGACCTTTCAACTTTTTACTTACAATCTTTACCTTTTTCTCCTCTAATAAATTCTCATACTCAAAGTATTTTTTAATATTGGTTATCCAGTCTATCAACTTATTAGAATCTAACTTTCCACTATACTCAAGAGGATTAAACTGAGGTGTGGACTTAAAACTTGTCAAAGCTCTCAAGAATCTCTCTTCTTCCTGATCCATCACAGGTGTAGGTTCAGCTTCTCCTTGCACTTATTCAAATTCATCATCACTAACATCTTAAAGATGTCTTCCTCTATGATGGGTTGTCTCAACAACTTCCAATCTTGTAGCCATCTCTCTTAGCATATCAGCTAGACCTGGATATGCATTTCCTCTCCCATGAACCATCTTGAAACCCTCTGCAATTGTAGGTCAGATCATAATCTGCTACGCCACAACAATATCAACCAACTTGGGTTAGGGCTTAAAAGAAGGAACCTAGATCTCACCTTTGCTCTGATACCACCTGATGCAAGGAGGGTGCAAAGACCGGGGACAAAGGCACTCCCAACTTGTAGAACAAAATGAAAGCAACAAAACAGAAAGGGAGAGAAGAAACATCAGAACTTTATATTATTTCATCAAACATTATACACGTCAGGTTGTAGGGCCTTTCCATTTTTGGCCATATACATTTAGATCTTTTTCAAAATAATCTTCATACATGCAAGGTCATAGACCTATGATCCAAGTCTGCTAACCCTTAATGTTCTATTCCAAATTGATTTTCCCTAATTGTTGCCTAAGCTAAGAACAAGAAACCAAATATATACAAGAGTCCACCAAAGAGGTCAACACTCAGATCTTAAAGATCTGACATAGGAAACAAAAATGATCTAGATTTAGGTCCACACACATCCCAATGAGAGATCCCAACATTAATTATGCTATGGAAATTAAATACAGAAGTCGACCAAAAGATCCAACTTCAAAAACACAACTGGGTAAGAAGTCAACCGAGCACCAGAAACATTTAGAAACACTGAGAGGGGGGAATCTATTTTTGTATACTTATCTTTATTTCAACAACTTAAAACTTAAATAAAATAGATAAAAATTGAAGCATAACACAGTAACACATAACACACGATATGATTACGGGGAAACCTTGATCAGAGGAAAAGCCCAGTGGGAATTAGTACCCATAAATTATTGTACTAGTCTTATGAACTTGTTAGAGATCCTTTGCCCTATTAGGAGAAGTCTTTACAATGAAAGTACAATGACCCTATTAGGAGTCTTTGCAAAACCCTGTTAAAGGTGAATGGCTTACTTTTAGAGTTCACTGCCCAATAGGATGAAGGCTACAACCTTTAGGTAATAGATATATATTATATCAAAGATGAACTGCTATAATGACACTGTTGTCTGATCAGTTCCATTTATGCGCTAATGATTTAATATCTTGAAGACTTATACTTCATACTGATTTTCTCATATTGATCTTTTGGATATCTTCTCTTCCTATTTTTGACTCTCACACTTCATACAAAATTGCATGTCTAAATATAAATACATGCTTGAATAGACGCGACCAAAAATAAGACCTTAGTCGGCCCAAAAACAACATACACAATGCTTCCAAACAATTTGGCTTAAGTGTATTTATATGAGTGTTAAAGACACAATTACAAACATATTACAATAGGCGCATGGCCATTATAAAATAAAATATTATATGCTAATCCAAAATCTAAGGTTAGCTTCATACTCTATTTTTTGAACTACTAGTGGCACTTAACCTTGTTGTAACTTCTCCATAATGTCATACTGTACCTTGCATGTATATACTAATCTTAATGACATATCATAAAGCTTATGTATGGAGGTGCATAGTCTGATTCGATCGTATGCACGTGCGTTGGTGCTATGATCAACTGCATATCTATGTTCTGTTCTGTCTGTTATACTTAGCCAATTTTATCTTCCAATTTTACTTGACAAAACTTCATATGAATTTGTTGCCATAATGACAACACAAAATTAGTCATATACACCTTGAGTGTCAACTTTCCAACAATATCCCCCTTTGTCATTAATGGCAACAAAGGAATGTGGCAGTTGCTTTAACTTTGACTTAACAACAAAAAAGTATACATCACGAATTTGGCTATATATATCATACTTCTTTATATACACTACTCCCCTTTGACATTAATGACAAAGGTGCCAAAAATTATAAACCTATTTACTTACTCTGAGTACACATCTGAGTAAGAAATCTGAAGATTCTTGATCTCTTGCTGCCAAAATGCCTTCAGTGCATCAACAGTCTAAGGATGGGCGCATAATGCATATGTTAGCTTCTCCATTTTCATTAGATCCATGCAGGGGACTTGATCATAAGTGACAATGGTTGTATCTATCTATTTGATGTTCTCATTCAATACAACTAAGGAGGGCGCAACTGCATTTCTCAGTTGGGTCTGCCTGGTCCTTATCTAAGATCTTGTTGATTTCTAGCTTAACTTTTCCAATCTTTTCTATCTACCCTTGATAAATGTTGTTGTAGATGTTGATGTCTTGGGAGGATGTTTCAACTGATTGCCTAATGTTTTCAACCAAGATGTTTGCTTCTTCAATCTTCTTAATGTGCTTAGAAGTGAATTTCCCTCTATCTATACAATTTTCTATCACCTTCCTACCTTTTGTTGTTAACTCCTTCAAAATTGTTTGACCAATATTCAATGAGTTTAGATCTAATTGGAATTTCTTTATCAGTTCATCTAATCATTCCTTTTTGTACTTCTCCTCTACAGTTTTAGTAGCTGAGTCTACTAAACTTGTGAAGTTTTCTTTGAAGCAAATTAGGATGTTGTCAACATCATCCACTGACCCAATATTTTCAAATTTCTTCTCTGTTGGCACTATATTATTTAGAATGTTTACTGACTCTAGAAAGAGAGGGTTTCTCATAACTTGTTTCTCATAACTTGTTTCTCATAACTTTTTTCTACATGGCTAATACACTGATTTTAATCAGGTCTTCTTCTCCCTATGCATCTAGGTTTGCTGAGTCAGGGATCAAGCTTGACAACAATGATACTGATGGTTTGATAGATGAAGTGAATATAGCATTTTGACTATCCATATATTCACTTTTCACTGGGATCTCCATATTAGGTTCATCCTTTCTTTCTTCATCTTATCATGTTGTTTCATCTACATGAACTTGTTCTTGCTGCAAAGAACTATTATCAATGCATACCTTCTCATCTTCTTCAGTACTTACAAATGCTTCCTCAAACTTATTTAAGTCATTTTCTGAGGTTCACATGGTGATCTCAACATCATTGATCACAATGGTTTCATCTGAAACCTTGACTGTATCAGAGGGTGTTGTAACTTTGGGCGCTAAATCCTGTGGACCTATCATAGGCACATTTAGAATCTTTGGTTCTTTATCCTATTTGGGTGGAACTAGAGTCACTTTAACTATGGGCGTCATTGATGGATATATGTGTCTATCCAAAAACACTTGCTCAAATTCTCTTTCAGTCTCTTTTCCAACTAACTCATACTCTTTGTTCATAATGTGAAGAGTTCTTGTTTTGGTTCTTAGATGAGGTTTTACCAAATCTAATAGTATTTCCTTTTCATCATGTGAGAAAATAGGGAGAAGATTGTCTAATGTTTCTTCTCTAATCCTCATATCTTCCTCTATTTCTTGTCTTTTTAATAGGTCAAGTATGTTCCATAATTTTTCTGGAATGACTGTCTTGAGTTCCAATACTGACCTTTTAAACTTGATCATATGAGAGATAATCATAGAATGCATTTCTGATTTATCTATCTCTTGGTAATTGTCATAAACATTTGAAATTGAGTCTAGTCTTCCTTCATTAATGATTTTGTTCCTTAAGACTTCAAGACTAGGTCTGAATCCTACCTCAGGAGGGGCTTGAGTATTCTTTACTTTTCTCTGTGTAGTCCTTGAAGATGGCTGACCTATGGGAACTTGCTTCCTTCTTCTAGTCAGTTTTCTTGGTATTGAAGGTGGAGAGGATTCCAAGTCAATAGTAGTTGAGGGTGGAGATGTACCTTCATTAGACTTCTTCTTTTTCTTCTTGTAGATATCATCTGATTTCTCTATCTTGACTTCTGCAGGTGTTTGTTTAAGCTCTCTTGCAATCTTAGCTTCCCTAGCTTTATCTAGGTCTTCTTGTGTGAACCCATAAACTTTTAGGATGTTAGATGTAATCCTTGATGCCTTCGTCTTATTATCTACACTATATAAGACATAATCAACTTGATTTGTTTTCTCTCTGTATGTGCCCCATCTAGGCTCTTTTGGATCTTTAGGTGCACACAAAAGAACTTGTGTATATCCTTCCAGCACATGTTCTTCAACTTCATAACCAAGTGGGTGGATCCATTTGGTTCTTGGCTCAACTACTTACATGCAAGTATAGTCAGTTTCCACCATGAAGAATATGGTGTCCTTGTACTTTTCAACTATATTTTCTAGTATTATAAACCTCTTTTGCATTTTGATCCTAAATGTCTTGAATTCCATATCCCTATAGTCCTTTACACTGCTTTCTGATGTAGATTTTAATGAAATTTGTGACATAGTAGGTTTTCTCCTGTCTAGGTAAAGATTAGAGACTTTACCAACAATGTGGAAGTATAGGTAGATAATCAAAGAGCCAAATCTGAATATTTTTCTCTTGTCATGCTTGATAGCTCTAATGTTCTCAATTATTTGTCTGTGCAACATCTCACAGAGATTATACTATGTGTTATCTCTTGCCATCCTTATTGCTGCCAGAACTATAGTTATGGATACACTATTCAGTCTACTTGCGTGCTGAAACTTTTAACCAAGTACCATGGTGAGGATTTTGAAGTCTTCTTCCACAATGGGATCAACAGTCATCCCGCGCTTTTCACTCTTAGATAAGCAAGCCTGCTCAACCTATTTCTTTACATCTTTTCTAGTAGGAAGAACAAGTCCAACCTTGGAGAGTCCAGTCATCTCATGAATAAGGTCAACAGTTTTGTGGATAGGAACTTCACCAATCCAATACAGATCATCATAAATCCTACTTGGTAGAATTTTAACCCATTTTGGTTCATAGAACTCATGCACATTTGTATACTAAAAAATAGGGTTATCAGTGAGATGCATGTATTCATCCTTGAATGAGTAATCTAGTTTAATCATTGATGCCATGAGCGTGGCTATGCTATTGTCACCAACAGACTCCTTACTGTAAATGTAAGCACGTATGTCTTCAACATGCATGACTCCTAGCGGAGTCTTGGAGAATGCCCCTTCTACATCATCTAGCACAAACTTGAATGGATGCTTCTTAAACACATATCTCTTTTTCTCAGAGATGTCAAACACTATAGGAGTAGCCATTACTTACATGTAAATTGCTTAAGTAGGGTTTAACAGAGATTTTGAAATGACACATCTGCTAGGGTTCCATTTCAACTTTGATTCACCTTTCTAAATACCCAACATTTATCTTTTGATGCTTTGATGCTAAATTCTTCTCTGCTCTTCGAATGCTTCAATCTCAAAAGAAAAAGTGAAGATGAAAGATCTTTTACTAACTTATAAAGATTTTCTGCATTTAATGCTTGATGCCGTAATGTGTTTTATACTAAGAATTTCTATCTTTTTTCTTGTCAAAGTACAAGCTATGCATCCATGCATACTTCCTCAATTAATCAACAATTACATGAATCCATTGGCACATACTCAAAGGTGAGTATACCAGCCACGTAGGGGTTTAGAGCTAGAATAGCTCCCCCTAAGACCATGAGGGTCATCTATCTAGAAGTAGAAGTTGCATCCACTATGGATGCATCGACTACCTTGTTAACATCATCATCTTTCTTTACTTCAACCCATATTTTACCTGAATCTTCTATAGATTTTACAAACTTGAATTCTCCAGATTCTTCAAACAATGATCCTTTAGGCTTTTCTTATTTTTTTGTTCTGGACCTGCAAAACCTTGAGATATGTCCTTCTTTGTTACATGAGTGACAAATGATTGGGGGTCTATTGATATTGTTCATCATGCTGCACTGCTTGGCTGAGTGTCCATTATAATTACATATCTGGCATGTAATGTTCTGATAGTTTCTCTGAGGTTGATTTCTCTGATTGTATTGAGTCATATTTATTTGGTTTTGTTGTGAATAATTTATTTGACTTGTTCTGCAATGTATATCTGTATGACTAAATTTATTACAAGAATAACAATAACCATTGAAAGGTCTTACCTCTTTACAATCTCTTTCCAGGTGTCTATGTTTTTTATAGGCATAACAAGTTCGGTTAACTAGCTTGTGTTCATCTTTAGGAGGTTCAGCTTTACCCTCTACAAGATTCCAAATTTTCTTTGCTTCTGTATATTCTTCTTGTGCTTTCTTTCCTTTTTGCACTGTATTGATTTCAATTTGAGCTACACTATATCCAACACTAGTAGTATCACCTTTTATCTTTTGTGCATAAAGTTGTGATTGAATTAGATCAGAACTTGTGTGTAATTTCTCAATTTTTTCTTTTGCTTCTGTTAGTTCAGATTCTATCTTTTTCTTGATGTTTTCCAACTCCAAGATCTTCATATTTTCTTGCATAAGTTCTTCATCTAATTTTTTACTTTCTTTTGTCTTTTCTTCAATAGTTGTTAGGCTATCTGTAAGTTGTTCATTCAGATCTTCAATCTTGTCCTTCTGAGACATGTTTTCTTCTTTCATCTTTTTGACCATTTTTCCCAAATCATTTGTAGAGCAATCTTTCAGATCTTTTCTTAATTTTTTGATAAGCATTTGGGAGCCATCAACTTTCATTTTAAGTTATTCATTTTCTTTTTCATATCTGTCAAGATCATCAAGGGCTGCTTCAAGATTATTTTTCAGATGTTTCTCTTCAGCTAATTCCATGATCTCCTCAAGTGGTTAAAATTTATTTCAGAGGACCAGAGCTCTGATACCAACTGTTAGAAACACTGAGAGGGGGGGTGAATCAGTGTTTGTCTACTTATCTTTATTTCAAAAACTTGAAACTTTAATCAAATAGATAACAATTGAAGAATAACACAGTAACACATAACACACGATATAATTATGAGGAAACCTTGATCAAAGGAAAACCCTGGTGGGAATTAGTACCCACAAATGATTGTACTAGTCTTATGAACTTGTTAGAGTTCCTTTGCCCTATTAGGAGCAGTCTTTACAATGCAATTACAATTACCCTGTTAGGAGTCTTTACAAAACCTTGTTAAAGGTGAATGGCTCACTACCAGAGCTCACAACCCAATAGGATGAAGGCTACAACCTTGAGGTAATAGATATATACTATATCAAAGATGAACTACTATAATGACATTGTTGTCTGATCAGTTCCATTTATGTGTTGATGCTTTAATCTCTTGAAGACTTCTACTTCATACTAATTTTCTCATATTGATCTTCTGGATATCTTCTCTGCTTATTTTTTACTCTCACACTTCATACAAAATTGCATGTCTAAGTATATATACATGCCTGAATAGACGCAACCAAAAATAAGACCTTAGTCGGCCCAAAAAAAACATACACAACACTTCCAAACAATTTGGCTTAAGCATGTTTACATGAGTGTTAAAGACACAATTAAAAACATATTACAATAGATGCATGGCCATTACAAAATAAAATATTATATGCTAATCCAAAATCTGAGGTCAACTTCATACTATTTTCTGAACTTCTAGTGGCACTTAATCTTGTTGTAACTATTGGCAAGTTGACTACCTAAGGATTCATGACTCATTTTGTGTTGTCATCATGGCAACAAAGTCATGTTTAGTCTCTATCTTAAAAGACAAAATGACTAAGTAATGAAAATAGGGTAGACAGAGATACTCAACGATTAGCACATCAGCACATGTGTGAGAGATCAATTCAGTGTATGCACATTTAGATATAAGTTGTATGACATGTGTACATGCTACATCTAGACACACATAGTATGGAACTATAGTACGGAAAAGCTACAAGCAGATCAATAGACCAGCAGTCCAGGAGACAGAGCATGGAAGCTGACTAAGTGTTTTTGATCAGCGTGTGTTATTTTATAATGTAATGGCTAAGAACCTTTGGTTATATGATTTTAATGATGTAATTAACATTGTATTAAACACTCTTGAGCCGACTTGTTTGGAAGCATTGTATATTTTGTTTTAGGGCCGACTAGTGTTTTGTTTTTGGGTCGTGCCTATTTGGATTTGAATATATAAGTATGTAATGTAAAGATATGATGGAAGTGTCGATTATTATGAAAGAGGAAGATACAGAGGGATAGTACTATGAAGTCAGTATATGATATATCTCTTTGAGAGAGTAAGAGCATTCGCGCATACATGGAACTAATCAGACAATAGTGTCATCACAGCAGTTCATTTTGATATAGTGCATATCATCTTTCAGAAGGTTGTAGCCTTCATCTTATTGGGCAGTGAGCCATATACCTTTAATAGGGTTTTGTAAAAGACTCCTAACAGGGTTTGACCTTTAACCAGGTCATTGTACTCATATTGTAAAGACTGCTTCTAATAGGGTAAAGGAACTCTCACAAGTTCATTATACTTAGTACAATATTTGTGGGTAATAATTCCCACCGGGGTTTTCCTCTGATCAAGGTTTCCCTATAATCATATCATGTGTTATGAGTTGTTATGTTAAGCTTCATTCTATGTATGTTTGATTTATGTTTAAGTTGCTGAAAAGTAATTAAT
>MU225383.1:623779-644658 GCA_018584345.1 Thuja plicata
AGGAGATGTCAAAATAGCTACTCATATGGCATCCATGATGAAACCTAACTACACATTCAAAGATGAATTCACGCACTTGATTGATAACCCTATCTTTGAGTATTCTAATGCGCATGAGTTTGATGAGCTTGAATGGGTAAAGATTTTTTTGAGCAAAATACATGATGATCTTTACTGGATTGGTGAGGTCCTTGTGCGTATCACCATAGACCTAATTCATGAATTAACCAGAATTCCCAAGACTGGACCACTCTTTCCCACTGGAAAGGATGTCAAAAATCAAATTGAGCAAGTTTGCCTATCTAGGAGTGACAAGCGCAGAATGATAGTTGACCCTATCAAAGAAGATGACATAAAACTCTTAACAATGATACTTGGGTATAAGTTTCAGCAAGCAAGCAGGCTGAATAGTGTCTCTGCAGCAACAGTCCTAGCAGCTATAAGAATTTATAGCTAGATTTCTGGTGTTGATTGTGTGTGTTTTTAAGCATCGATGTTTCGGATCACACTCCGTGATCCATCATCAGGATGAGAGAACAATAAGGAGAAAATAATAAGGCTTATTATTTTCTCCTTATTGTTCTCTCATCCTGATGATGGATCACGGAGTGTGATCTGAAACGTCGATGCTTAAAAACACACACAATCAACACCAGAAATCTAGCTATAAACTCAATGGATTGTGGAAATCTGATCGATTTAAGCTATAAGAATGGTGAAGGACAACACTCAATACAACCTATGTGAGATCTTGCGCAGTCAATTGATTGACAACATTCAAATTATCAAGCATGACAAGAGCAAGACATTCAGGTTTGGATCTCTGATCATCTACTTGTATTTCCATATAGTTGGAAAGGTTGCAAACCTTTACCTAGACAGGAGAAAACCCACAATGTCTCAGATTTCTCTTAAGGTTACCTTAGAGAGCAGTGCAAGGGATGCCATGGATATGAATATAAAGACATTCAGGATAAAAATGCAAAATAGGTTCAGACTATCTGAGAAGATAGTTGACAAATACAAGGATACCATATGTTTCATGGTAGAAATAGATTGCACATGCATGGAAGCAGTTGAACCTAGAACCAAATGGATTCATCCTCTTGGTTATGAAGTGGAAGAACATGTGCTAGAAGGATATGCACAAGTTCTATTGTCAACGCCCAAAGATCCTAATGAGCCTAGGTGGGGCACTTATAGAGAGAAGACCAATGAAGTGGATACTGTCTTACACAGTGCTTATAATAAAAACAAAGCATCCAGAATTAAATCTAACATTCTGAAAGTTCATGGAATCACTCAAGAAGATCTTGAAAAAGCCAGAGATGCCAAGATAGCAAAAGAACTTGAGAAAGATGAACAGATCCAGAAGAAGAAGAAATTAGAGAGCACCTCTGTGCCCTCTACCACCATTGACTTAGATTCATCTCCACTGTCTACACCAAGAAAGAAGACTAGAGGAAGAAAACAGACGCCCACAAATCACCCATCCTCAAGGAAAACTCAGAGCAAAGAAAAGAATACTCAAGCTCCTCCTGAGGTAGGATTTAGACCTAGTCTAAATGTGTTAAGAAACAAGATGGTAAATGAAGGGAGATTAGATACACTTTATAAAGTCTATGACAAATATCAAGAAATTGATAAGACTGAGATACACTCTATGATCATATCTCATATGATCAAGTTCAAAAAGACAGTTCTTGAACTCAAGATAGTGATATCGAATCAATTATGGAACTTGTTGGAGATCATGAAAAGACATGAAATTGAGGAAGACATGAGGATAAGAGAAGAAACATTGGATACTCTTCTTCCTGTATGCTCACATGATGAGAAGGCTATATTATTAGATCTGGTGAAGCCTCATCTCCAAACTAAAACAAAGACCCTACAAATTATGAACAAGGAGTATGAACAGATAGGTAAGGAGACTGAAAAGACATTTGCACAAGTCTTTATGGATAGACACATGTATCCACCAATGGCGCCTACAGAAAAATTTACTCCATCTCCTCCCAAATAGGCTACAAAACCAATGATTCAGATTGCGCCTATGACAGGTCCACAGGCTTTAGCGCCCATAGTGACAATAACTTTTGATAAAGATAAAGATTCAGAAGACACTATAGTAGTTGACAATGTCAAGATATCCATGACTGCATCTGAAAAAGATATGGGAAAAGTTGATAAGGCATTCATAGAAATGTGCACTAATGATACCTCTGTACAGCAAGATGAAGTTCCCATCAATGATCAAACTGACATAAATGAAGATACTCAAGATGATACTCAAGGTGACAAGACACCAATAAAATAGAAACTAGTAAAGGTTGAATGCATGGATACAAGTCAGAATACTATATTTTCACCATCCACTCAACCATCTACCTCATTGTTGTCAAGGTTAACTCCTGATTCAGCAAGTTTGGATGCATGGGGAGAAGAAGAGCTAATTAAAATCAGCATTCTTGCTATGGAAAAAGCAAAAGAAAAACAAGTGATGAGGAACCCTCACTTTTTGGAAACAGTGAACATTTTGAATGACTTAGTGCCTGCTGATCAGAAAGTAGCCAAAGTCCAATCAGTTGAAGATGTGGACAACATTTTTTCAAACTTCAAATCACACTTTATAAGCTTAGTAGACTCTGCTACTAAGATTGCAGAAGATGAATACAAGAAGGAGAGACTAAATGATTTGGTAAAGAACTTTACCTTAGACTTGAACTCCTTAAAGATTGGGCAATCTATATTGAAGGAATTGATAGATAAAGGAAAGAGAGTCATAACAAATTATATGGACAGAGTAAAGCTCACCTCTGAGCACACCAAAAAGGTAAAAGAGGAAGAGTTAATGATAGATAGCATAAGAAATTCAGTTGAAACTTCCACGCAAGACATGAACATATGTAACAATGTCTACCAAGGGTAGTTAGATAAAATTGAGAAAGCAAAGTTAGAAATCATAAAAATAAGGGTAAGGCAAACCCAGTTAAGAAATACACTTGCGCCATCCTTAGCAGTCCTCAATGAGAACATCAAATAGATTGATGCCACTATTGTGACATATGATCAAGGTCCCTACATGTATCTGATAAAAATGGAGAAGCTGACATATGCATTGTGTGCGCATCTACAAACATTTGATGCTATGAAAGTATTTTGGCAGAACGATCCAATCTCTTAAAATTGCATACCCTGAAGTGTATATGGAGCAAGTATGCAGTAAAATTACAAATTTTTGTACACCTTTGTCATTAATGTCAAAGGGGGAGTAATATAGAATGTGTATATGTGGAGAAGTATATGTATATATGATGTTATACAGTCACTTTTTGTGTTAAGTCATTTTGAGTAACTTGACCACATTCCTTTGTTGCCATAAATGACAAAGGGGGAGATTGTTGGCAAGTTGACTACCTGAGGATACATGACTCATTTTGTGTTTTCATCATGGCAACAAAGTCATGTTTAGTCTCTGTCTTAAAAGACAAAATGACTAAGTAAGGAAAATAGGGAAGACAGAGATACTCAACGATCAGCACATTAGCACATGTGCGAGAGATCAATTCAGTGTATGTTTATTCAGATATAAGTTGTATGACACATGTACATGCTACATCCAGACATGCATAGTATGAAACTATAGTACGTAAAAGTTACAAGCAGATCAATAGACTAGCAGTCCAGGAGACAAAGCATGGAAGCGGACTAAGTGTTTTTGATCAGCGTGTGTTATTTTATAATGTAATGGCTAAGTGCCTTTGGTTATATGATTGTAATCATGTAATTAAAATTGTAGTAAACACGCTTGATCCAACTTGTTCGGAAGCATTGTATATTTTGTTTTAGGGCCGACTAGTGTTTTGTTTTTGGGTCGCACCTATTCGGATTTGAATATATAAGTATGTAATGTAAAGATATGATGGCAGCATTGATTATTATGAAAGAGGAAGATATAGAGGGACAATACTATGAAGTTAGTATATGATATAGCTCTTTGAGAGAGTAAGAGCATTCGCACATATGCAGAACTGATAAGACAACAATGTCATCATAGCAATTCATTTTGATATAGTGCATATCATCTTTCAGAAGGTTGTAGCCTTCATCTTATTGGGCAGTGAGCCTAGGCAGTGAGACATATATCTTTAATAGGGTTTTGTAAAAGACTCTTAATAGGGTTCGACCTTTAACTAGGTCATTGTACTCATATTGTAAAGACTACTTCTAATAGGGCAAAGGAACTCTCACAAGTACATTATACTTAGTACAATATTTGTGGGTACTAATTCCCACCGGGATTTTCCTCTGATCAAGGTTTACCCGTAATCATATAATGTGTTATGAGTTGTTATGTTAAGCTTCATTCTATGTATGTTTGATTTATATTTAAGTTGCTGAAAAGTAATTAATAGACAAACATTGATTCACCCCCCCCTCCTCTCAGTGTTTCTAACAGTAACTTCTCTGTACTATCATACCGTACCATGTGTGTATAGACTAAGCTTAATGACATATCATAAAGCTTAAGTATGGAGGTGCATAGTCTGATTTGATCGTATCCATGTGCGTTGGTGCTCTGATCAACTAAATATCTTTGTTCTGTTATGTCTGTTGTACTTAGACAATTTTATCAGCTTCCAAGTTTACTTGAAAAAACTTCATATGACTTTGTTTCCATAATGAAACCACAAAATTAGTCATATACACCTTGAGTGTCAACTTTCCAATAGAAACAACTCGGTAAGAACCAACCAAGCATAGAGACAACTCGGTGAAAACCCATCAAGACCCGTCGAAAAAGAACGCCACTAAAACCCATCGGTAAAGAAAGACATAAATAAGTAACCGAGCCTGAGTGGAAAACAAGTCTTCAACCGAGCTAACAAAGTACTTACTAAGCACTTTACCAAGCAGTCTCCAACAAGCTACCGAACCAAAACAAACATATTTTTGGTTGATATAGGATTTCTAAGAACCCAAGATGCTCCTGCATCAGAATTGCAACAAGAGATCCCATTGTACTGAAATGGAACTGACCAAGGCATAGGTAGATGCTATCATAGAATTCATAAATTCTCATATTAGTGTCTAAATTGTGATTATAAGTTAGTGATACTTCCTTAGCATTGTATCCCAAGGAAAATTGAGTAGTGAATTCTAGGCAATGTTCCTCAATGCATGTGCATTCCCAATATTGTAATATTTCTATACTTATAACAAGGTACTAGCCTTATTGTGGGTATCAGCCCCACTGTGGTTTTTACCATATTTTGGGTTTCCATGATAAAAATATTTGTGTTATGTGATTTTTATGTTTTCTGATTTCTGTTTACATGCTTTACATTTTGCAAATCGGTAATAAAGGTTAAAGTGATAAAGGGTTTCAAGTATTAAAGGTTTAAGTGTTTAAATTTAAGTGTTTTAGGAGCAACTGGGTCAGCCCCCTCTCATTTTCTTTCTACCTATTTTCTACAATTGATATTAGAGCCTAACCCCTTGAAGGAAGCCTAACAACTTGAGGCAGATCTGAAGATGGTAGGATACAAGAAGGCTAGTCCAAGATATGATGGAACCAACTATGCATTATGGAAGAACTGCATGATTGTACATGTTAGATGCATTGATGAAGATTGTTGGAGGATTATAAATAATTCATACAACCCTCCTCAAAACTCTACAACTCCTGATGAGATCAATGAGGCTAAGGAAAACATTAGGGTAAATGAATCTTTGTTGAGTGCACTGATTGATGTAGAGATGACTAATGTCATGGAATTGGAGACAACCCATCAGATATTGGAGAAGTTGGAAATTATTTATGAAGGAGACACAGTGGTAAAGATGGCAAAGTTGCATAACTTAAAGGGAAAATATGAAGTCGTGAAGATGAGAATATTTCATCATGCATGCTAAAGATCAATGAGATGGTGTGTGCTATCAAATGTGATGGTGGTATGCTTGATGAAGATGAGATAATAGAAAAGGTTTTGATCAGAACATTGCCTCATGCCTATGACAACAAGGTTGCATCTATTGAATAAATAAGGACAATGAAAAATGTGACAAGGGAAAACCTAGTTGGAAATCTTATAGCCTTTTATGCATTTTATAGATCCCACCGACCTAGTTAAGATAAACTATTGTAATGTGTATAAATATGTAATCATTTATAATTGCAAAGGGAGGAGATGTATGAGCGAGTGTGTGTTGGTTCATAGATTATTAATAGAAGAGATATGAGTGGAATCTGCAATTGAGGTAGAGATTTAATGTACATCATAAGGATTGTATTGGCATATCAAAGATTGGAGAATATGTCCTTCATGATTTGTGATCAGAGATTTTTGTAAGGTAGTGATCCATCCTTGGGATTGAGATCCTTGTCGTATTTGAGAAGTGAGTTCTAGGTAGTGTACTTGAATGCATGTGCATTCTCATTTTTAATACTCCTAACAGGGTACAATACATTTAATATAGTACATTCATCTTGTGGATTTGATCCCCACCGTGGATGTTCCCCTAACCAAGTTTCCATGTCAAAAGTCTTGGTGTTATGTGTTGATTACTATGTTATGTTCTTGCATTCATGTTTATCTTTCAGATTTGAGATTAAGTTGGTAATTTGGTTAAAAGTCTTTAGTTTTTGGAGTACACAACTGATTCACCCCCTCTTAGGTGTGTGTGTGTGTGTGTGTGTGTGTGTGTATAAACCCCAATAGTGGTTAAATATATAGTTAATCACATGGAAAATGATTTTCCCTAGCCACGGGTATCGTTTCAAGTTGGGCGACAATTGCCCCACTATTTATTTTGGCTAACCAGTTACCGGGTGGTAACAAATAACTTTCGTGTTCGATATGTGATGCATGTGTTGTGGTTGCACTGTTGGATTTATGGTTTTGGTTATGTTTTTTGGTTGGCAAATGAGTTTAATTATACAATTGTGCTTTGGAAAGAGTCGCGAGTTAATTTTATAATTTAATTTTGTTGTCCCCGACTAGTATTTTTGGGCATTTTATTTAATTTAGATTTTAATCCTTGAGTTCTAATTTAATAATTATATTTATGGTTTAATTTTCTTGTTTTAATATGCTTCTTATATTTTAACGTGAGTCTTTTATTATACATGAAAAAGTTCATGTTTAGAGGGCATTCATTCTTAGTTTTCAATTTTTATGAAGTTTGAAAAAAACCCTCCCATAAAAATTTGAATTTGGCTTGTGGAGGAAATTGGAATGGAAATCTTTTTGTGGGTGCTTGAGCTTTGGATTCCTCTTACCGAATGAATTCCTTCTTCAAAATTTCATAGCACTTGGTGAAGATTTTCTTTAGTTGTTATCATTTTCCTTATTTGGGCAAGTAGAGGTATGTTCTTGCTTTCTCCTAAAAAATCCTTGGTTAAATTCTATGATCCTTGTTTGGGAGTGTATATAAATGTATTGTTATGGTATTAGATCCTATTTCAATCTTGTTTGAAGAAATTTGAAGAAGATTTATTTATGTTTCATTAAAATCTTGGAAAACAAGGGTTTGTTGCCCATGCATTTCCAGAATTCATTTGGTTGTGTTAACAGATGAAATAATTATGTTTTTGAGTTTGAAATAATTTGGAATTCATAGGGTTTTCCCAGATTTTTGTTTGAATAAGGTTGGAAATTTGTTAGTTTTTCTATGTTAGCATGAATTTGCCCGGTTTGAGCAAATTTTTATCTAATTGCGAGTCTTGGTAAATGAGGAATGTGAAGTTGTGTTGTTGTTTGTTATTCATGTATTTGTTATGAATTTAAAATTGTTTTAATGAAGTTTTTATCCTTGAGTAGATTGGATTTTGGATGGTTAATGTCTATGTGGCATTGCATGTACCCGGTTTGGCTAATTTTTATAAATTTCAATTCTTGAGCAATGATGCATGTAAATTGGTATTGCTACCCTTCATTGATGAACTGGTGAGGAAATAGGGATTGGATTATGTGTGTTTTCCTTGGATGACATTACATAATGTATAACCATGTTATTAGATTTACTATCCCATATTAGGATTTAATCTTCTTCATCTAGAGTTGAATACATGGTATATATCTAGGTGTGGCTTGTGGAAGAGCTTTAGTTGGAAATACATGAAGAGGTATCACCCTATGTACAAGAGGTGATTGGTGAAGATGGTATTATAATTTTAGAAGTATAGACTATAAAGGAAATGTGTCTAAACGTAACGTATTGGTTACATATTAAAGGATGTAAAGGTCATTTCTTAGAGGAAATTAGGCTTCATAATATTATAGGCATGAGACAATATAACCTTAGTTCATGGCTTCAATTGGGTGTTGATATTGCTTGATAAAAATCTACTCTGCATCTACCTCTACACAATAATTGAGTTCTTTTGTCATATTATTTTTTCCACAAACCGGCTAGGGCTTACACCCATGACCTCCCATGTATATGTTGGGGTTTTATACACTAAGCAATCAATCCTTTTTACAGTTGAGTCAAAATCCTAGTCGATGACTTCAACTAAATATTAATATTAATTTACAAGAATTTGCTTAATGTTTTCCTCTAGACAATTATTACTTGAAGTATTTTATCATATTAATCTTCTCCATGAACCAATTAGAAATCAAACTAAACCCCTAATTAATAACTTTAAATTGATGTTGATATTACTTAATACAAATTTATTCTACATTTCTTAAACAATTATTGTGATATATATATATATATATATATATATATATATATAAAATTGAATACTGAAGTGCTCCAAATGAAAAGCTACAAGACCATCTATAAAAACGTGCTAAATGTTCAATACTTTTTTTTTTGAAAAATGTATGCGTTATTTTTGGTATAATGGGTTCATGTTACGTTTTAGATATATGATGTGACATGGTCCAATTGAGACATAAAAGGATTCCCCCATTGGAGACAACTTTATCTTGTTGCAAAAGCAATTTGCGAAAGAATGATAATTTGAGGAAAAAGATGTCCGAACTTTATAGGCTGCCACCAAATAAAATGCCTAACATTCACTTAGCACCCTTCAACTTGCATCTGAAAGTCCTTGTCATTCTCAGCTAAAAGAACGGGACTTTTAGAAAGATACTTTTTCTTTAATAAGGAATAGAAAACGCTAAAAAATAAGAGGGACAATTGGTGGATTCTTGTCAATGTTTGAATTAGATGATTGATTGTGGTTTGTAGGCAATAAAATTATAGGTAAACTTTGTTTTTTGTTAAGATATTATTTATTGTATAATAAGTTATAGTATAATTTATAGTTTATTGTTGATTCACATGATCTCATGAAGTGCAATATTGGGTGGCAAGTAGGGCCCTCATGGGACAAAATGTTTAATATGGTAGACAACTTAATAATATTTAGTTTAAAACTATGGACTTAGAACAAGAAGAAACTATAATTGATTTGCCCACGACAAGGAATTTTTGGAGTGCATGAAACGGACCAAGTTGATTTTAGAGCACTTTTAAGGAAGGTTGTAAAACAGCTCATGATTGTGGGAAGTGAGGAGAATGATACAAGGTTGAAAAGGAAGTAGAAGGTTCTTTTAGGTTAAGTAATTAAGGCTAATATTGGCATTTTAAAATTGTACATTTAATTGATCTATTGGAGGGGGAATGAATCAAATTAAGTAATATTAGATGATAAGTTTAATCATGTTGTAAATAGTAATTAATAAAGTTTTAAAAATTGTTGGTTTTCTGATTAAAAAAAGATATGTAGATTGATAAAGATATCAAAATCTATTTATCTTAGACTCTAAAGATTTCTAGATGATTATGTACTTGGATTATGATTACAATATTTATTTTTTATTTATGCTTGATTTAATTTACTACTTTTGATATAGGTTATACCAACAAGCTCACTTTGTATGTGTGAACTCAATCTTTATGATCTTAAGACTCGACTCTATCAAATTTCTACAAAACAAATTGTTAAGTAATAATGGTATCCACCAAACTTTCAACCTTTATTTTTCAAGCTATCAATACTTTAAAATACCCTGATAGATAGCAGGATCCAAACAACCACATAAATTCTATAATAATTGCTAGGTGATTCACATGCACTAGCATAACTTTACTTAGATATAACAAATGTAAATATGAATTATTATTGCTTCAAATATATTTAAATAGCTTATTTCAAATAGATAGAGAAAATGACAAATGTGTGATGATTCTCTAATATATAGAATACATACAATGAATATCTTTTATACATAAAGATAATACTAAATTGTGAGGATTTGTTTAAAGTCAATATTGGACCAAAGTGTATGATGAGGCTAGTGAGCTAAATGTTTTTTATTTTTTTTTAATTTTGTATTTAAGTGGATCAAAATCATGATTATGACAAAGTCCTTGCACCTATGGACATGACCTACACTAGACAACTGGGTCGTCTTTTGTTCAAAAGGATATGATTAACGGTTATAATTAAATAGATCGACCAATTAGAATAGGATATATGCACATAAGTATAGGGATAAGTGATAATAATAGGGCTAGATGCAAACAAGGACATGTACCCAAGATGCATAAAACACAATTTGTAGCTATATAAACCTTTGAAGAAATTTCCCCAAACTAGGCACTAGTTTAAATTTTTAATTTTAATGCACACCAACCTTTATGTTTGAATCACGCATCTCCAAGTATGTCTCATTCTCAACAATGCATAAAGTGAATGCAATAGATAGATGGACTTGCGCATAAACACTATATATTCTCTAGTTTTACATATATTCACTTACAAATTCTTGTAAGGTTGAAAAACATCTCATGATTGTGGGAAGTGGGGAGAATGATACAATGTTGAAAAGAAAATATAAGGTTCTTTTACGTTAAGTAATTAAGGGTAATACTTGGGTGTTTTAAAAAAAAATTATTTAACTAATTTGTTAGAGGGGAATTGAACTAAATTATATATTAGGAAATAATTGTAATCAGATTATTTATGATAATGAATAAAATTAAAGATTGTTTAGTTTTGTGATTAAAAAAGAGCATGTAGAGGGATAAAGATATCAAGATCTATTTATGTTAGAATCTAAAGAAGTTATTATGATCATAATTTTGGATTAGGATTACAATATTTTTTTTTTCTTTATGCTTGATTTAATTTACTATTTTTTATCTAATTTATACCAACAAAGTTACTTTGTATGTGTGAACTCAATCTTTATAATCTCAAGATTTGACTCTATCAAATTTCTACAAAATAAATTGTTAAGTAATAATGATATCCACCAAACTTTCAAGATTTTTTTGTCAAGCTATCAATATTTTAAAACACCTTGAAAGATAGAAAAATCCGAACAACCACATAAGTTCTATAATAATTGTTGGGCAATTCACATGTAGTAGCATAACTTCATTTAGATATAACAAATGTAAATGTGAATTATTATTGCGTCAAATATATTTAAATAAAATATTTCAAATAGAAAGAGAAAATGACAAATGTGTGATAGCCTCTCTAATATTTATACTGCATATAATGAATGTATTTTATACATTAAGATAATACTAAGTTGTGAGGATTTGTTTAAAATTAATATTGGACCAAAGTGTATGATGAAGCTAGTGAGCCAAATGTTTGTTTTCATTTTGTATTTTGTTGACGGGTCCTTGTGACCAGGTCTGCCAACAGATGTAAGTTGTCACCGGGTACCGAGGTACCGGCCAACTTTGCTTGTAAAGGTTGTCCGAAGAAATGAGATTCTGTGGGCCTTCAAGCACGTGAGAGTCGGGTCTTGACGGTGCGGGAGCTTAGTTGGGAATGTGACTGTTTTGTCCAGGGGGATAGCTGGTTATCTTGGCTCATCTTCTCCGGGGATTTAAGTGAGTGGGGTTTCCTAAAAGCGTTCATTAACTTCACCAAATAAACTTCAAAAGACACTACAGGCTTAAAAATATTTCATCTACCTATAGTTATGCCAAACATTCAAAACATCGACCAAGCTCTAACATGCTACACTAAATACTGAAGAAATACATAACCATCAGTTCATATTTAATCACGAGGAAAAGAAGGTCGTTAATCTTACTTAAAATATTAGAGCAAGGGACATAAAGAACATACAACATAAAATACCATTAACTCGGAGATCAGAATGCTAACAACTTCATTGATAGAATCCTTCCTTCTTCATTAACAAGTTCTAGCAAGCACTGGTGCATACAACAATGGTGACTCCAAGGGAGAATTTGACTACTGAATTAGAAACTAAGGAGCATTGAGCTCTGCAAATAAGAATTGAGAAAACTGAAATGCTATTAGCTATGGACTGCAAAATCAACAATTTCACCGACCCTTGGAATGAGGTCAAAATTATTATTTATACACAAGATTTGACCTAAAAATTAACCTAATTTATTTTACACTTTACAATATAATACTATTTTCGGTGGCCGGTACTACCTACACCACGCTACAAAAGACCTCAAGATGGAAAAGGTCTAACATGTCAGAAGAATAAGACAAGAAAAGAGGAGTGGAGAATCGTCTTCGAGAAGAGAGCCGGGAGGAGAAAAGAAGAAATTTGATACCCCAGGGATCGAGGCTACATGTCTCATAAATGAGAGAGCGGCTCATTGTCTTCGATGCGCCAAGAGTTATGTTGGAGTGGCGCCTTGGGAAAACCATCTGTTACAACCCTCTTGTCGAGCTGACGTGCCTTGTTGTGGTTACCTACTTTTTGGCACCCTTTATTAACTTCCTTGAAAGTGACTGGTCGGCCTTGGGAACTGGGACACGGGTCAAGTAAAGAATACAAAATTGTGGGATCTGGAACTCTGGGATAAGGATCTTGCACCCCAAAGAATGAATGAATACAAAAATTATATCCCCTGACGATCATCTCCAGAGCCTGGAGGATTTTATTGTTCCTTGGTATCATTAAAGGTCTGCAGGAGCCAAGCGATTTCATCTTCGTCTATGTCCTTAAGGCCGACCCATCATTATTTGGCCGCCTGCAATTGCTCATCCAAATCTGGAACATTTGCCTTGAACTCTGTGGCCATCTTGGTCACATCATGACTTTGAAGCACCATGTGAGTGAGCCTTGCCATCTTTGTTCCATCAATTCCCTCCAGGGATCCATACCGAGACTCCATTAGCTTGTCAAACTTTCCCAGGACATATTCCTCTGGAGATCATGTTTCATTGCTGAAGGGATCATCTCTGGAGACCTTTGAGATGAATAACTTGTATAAATTGAAAGAATATTGAACTTCTTGGACTTTGTCACTCATAGCCCCTACCAATTGCTTGATTACCCCCAATGTGAGGTCAAGTCTGGAGTGCTGGGTCTGGACAAAGTCAAAAGACTCCTCTCCTAAAATTTTGGCTTTGGAGACAATTTCTTCTCCGATTTTGATGAGTTCTTCCATCTCGGCCTTCTATGTCTCATAGTTTTCAATGTCTCCCTCCCAGATGGAGATAGTAGTTTCAGCCTGATATATAATATTGTTGTCCGCATACAAGTCTAGGAGTGTGGATATTAAGAAACCTCAAAGGTTTCCCACATGTTTTGTAACCCACTCATCAACTTCCTAGGCTTTTCTTTTCATCACCCTTAGTGAATCTATGTCGCTCTGAGGGAGCGGCGCTTCAGATGTGGAGGCACCCAGGGGAATGGCAGTAAGAGGCTGCGCGAGCTCCGTCAACAACCCCATGAGATTCGCATTATTTTCTTTTTCTACTCTGAATTTCTAGGCCTCCTTTTCATAAAGAGCCTCCACCTCCTTGGTCGCTTCTTTCAATAGGTCAGGTTCACCCTGTTTCCCTCTCATCCCCAGTGATACCTCAGTGAAGGTGTCACGATTACCGTGACTATTTCTTTGCCCGGCCTAGTCTGAAGAGTATGGACTGCCCAGGCTTTCTTGGTGATTTTTCATTTGTACCATCATCTCCACCAAGGAGAGATGGGCCTTAGGGGTTGTTGGCGGGGCATTTCTCTTGCGAGACTCCACCAACCATTATGCTGGAAGGGGTGGCTTTGTAGCCATAATTTGTTCCTATAACTTCTCCCCGGGTTCTTGTTGCACCCCTTCGACAGTTTGAGCCACTTTTGACTCCTTCCCTATATCTTTGGGTTCACCGGAAAGACTTACCTCGATGGTGCTTGTATCTTTTTCCCTGGTGTTTGTATCCTTGACAATGTTAGGATCATCATTTGTTTCCCCAGGGTTCTTCTCATCATGTTGTTGTTCTTCATCAGCCTTTGTTGCTGGGATGTTCTCTTCAATTGGTGTATTCTTTGGAGGTGGGGGAGGTGTCAGGACAAGATTCATCATTTGGGCCGTTGTAATCACCTCCCCAAATGTTACATTTGGAGGCGGCTTTTGGAGTACAGCAGTTGGGGTCACGGTTGTTCCTGTGGGTCCGTTTTCTCCAACTGATGCCATTTTCTCATCCTACTTCTGCCTGCTCTCCTCAGTCCATGTAACCTGTATCTCTAGGAATTTGGAGATATCTACCTGTTCCTATCCCTTTTCTTCTTCTTCCTGGGCTTCCTATTCTTGTGCAAGCTCTGGCTCCGGGAGTTCATCTTGTGCGGTGATTTCTTCTGCTGTCTTTATGATATCCCCCTGCGAGTTCCCGAATTCATCAGTTCCAAATAAATCATCAAATTCATCATGGGGAGGGGAGTTCTTTGGGATATCCTTAGGCTCTTTGTCCAACTCCAAGGAGGCAGAAGAAATAATTTGTACTTCTTGGATACTTGGCATCCCAAGTTCTGGCTCCACCCTTGGTTGAGAGTTAGTTTCCTTTCTCTTTCTCCTAGTTACCAAAGGGGGCCCTGCATCCATTATAGTGGATTGCTCCTCTTTCGCTCTGGTCCTTGTTTCTCAAACCATTAATGTTGCTAGTGAAGGGGAAGAGGGAGGACGAATGGGCCCAATCATGAGTACCAGGGTGGCCAACCACGTGATTAGTTTATCTTTCATTTGCTGGGAGACCGCCAGCATCTATTGCATTTTCTCTTTTCTGGGGGTCACAAATGGGGTTTGCGACGGGGTCCCCATTATTCTTTTTCCTTTATCCTCTCCCTGTGAAGAGGTTCTGGCCCTAGAAGTCAAGCCCCACACTATTGGGTCAACTCTGCGTGTACTCCCTGGGCATGCCTTCTTGAAATACGTGTGGCTACACTCAACCACGTCGTGAGTTATATCTTTAATAGTTGGCCCCTCCTAGGCATTCCAATCTACTGGAGGGAGAGTCATCTTGTCTACTCCCTTTTATTTTTACTAAGGTTTTATTGTGGACTTGGTGTCTGAGAAGTCGTCCGGGAATTTTTGAAGCTTCAGCCTCTGCATCATCCCCATTGTCATTTGGATGAAATGTCAGCTCTAGACTTCAACATCATCCTGGAAATCTTCCCAAAAGTCCTCCATGTGGAATTTATGGGGCTCTGATTCCTGGGGAAGTATCATTGCTATTTTTCCTAGCAGATCAAAGTTCTTCCATGCCAGATAGAATTCTGTTAAGCCCAATCTTTTAAGCTCATTGTCCGCCTCCTTGGCTGCGGCCAGACTACACAAGTAATTCCAACAGGTGATTGGGAATGGAACATTTATCACCTTTACAGTGTAGAGGGTGTGCAGTTCCAGCATCTGCCAAAAATATTCCAAAAGAATTATTTTGTTCCCATAATGCTTGGGCAACAAATAGGGTTTCCCGAAGAAGCTAGTTACCCAAATGTAAGTATGTTGTTGGAACTGGATATAGTAGTGGCCATAACTTCTGACCAAATCTATTGCCTCCTTAGAGAGGTGGTAGTCGGCATCCTGGGTAGGTGTGAGAAGATTGTAGTAAATGAAGGCATCGTTCACTTGGTAGAAGCTGAGGAAACTAGCCTCCCATTGGATTTGCTAGAAATAATCCCAAGGAGCCTTTTGGCCTGGGCTGACCCCAAGTACACCTGATGTGAGCAGCCCATTTTTGATGGGGAATTGCTATGCTAGGGCCTAGAGAACATAGGACATCATATAGAATTTGGAGTTTCGGGCCACCTGAAGGAACTGGCAGTCCACATGGTTTGAAATGATGGTGGCCCAATCAAATTACTGTTCACCAGAGGAGATGACCAATAGGAAGTAACACATCCATCCTGATAATTCTCGGGCATGGGGTTGCCCAAAGATCCTACATAATGCTATGATCCCCATCTGGATGCTTTCCTTAAATTCAGATCGAGGGATTTCTTGCTTCATTCTTTTAGAATCCTTCTTTGGGGTCTTCAGCCAATTGTTGTTCAGATACTACCGGGCCATAACCTCTAGCTGCTAAAATTTCCCCAAGGCATTGGATAGGGTGACGATGGCTGCTTTGTCAAACTAAGGGATCCCCAAACCTGCCCAAAAATTTGCGGTGTCCAAGGACACCATGGGTGTGGGATATACAGTCAGGACTGGGGCGGCGAGCATGACAGCCCAGATGGAGGAGTTATAGTGTGCTGCAAGGGTGAGAATAAGTTCCAGGGCTTGCACAGAGCATGGGAAGCAAGTGGCTTTTAGAATCCCAGATTCCCCAACATTGATTGCCAACTGGTCCCCAATCGTTTGTTGGATGAACATCATTTTGACCAGGGCCTGCATTTCTACCCACATTCTTACGTTGGTGTCGGTAATCAACTAAACCTTGGATTTGATCTTTGACCCTATAATAGCATTTTCCTTCAAATATTTCATGCTGAGGGGAAGCTTTTCAAGGGCCCTCTCAATCTTAGACCTGACAGCTACCTTGGTGACTGCCATGGTGGGGAGATCCAGACTCCCAGGTGGAGAGGATGCAAATGCTTCTGACATAGGGAAAGTGTGATGTTGAAAACCTTCAAGGTAAGGTGGCCATCATAATTTTCATAACATAAAATGCTACTCCAGATTCTGGAGAACTTACCACCGCACCGCGTAATTTACCTAAAAAGTTAGTTTACATCAAAATCTCAAAAATATATGCATAGAATGTAGACTTAAGGTTTCAATGACTATCCAAGCCTGGGAATTTTAGCACACTTGATGGAAGCAAGATATAGGCTGATCAAGGATGTAGGGCTTGGAGTCCAGAAAACTAACTATTGGAAGACATGACTAGAAGATGACTTGTCAGGCTTACGTGGGCATCACATGGCCATGCAATAAATAGGAGTTATGGTGACGGTGATGCCAACTATCCGAACGCACATGAAACAAAAGCCACTTGGTGGGACTTAAATGCACGCATGGGAAATAAATGCACCATAAAGACTGATTTGACGACGGAGAGAGAAACTGCCATGGTTGAAACCAGCCAAGAGCCAAGTTCCAACCAGGTGGTATTCCGTCGTGCGGGTGAGCTCACAAATTCAGAAAACATAGAAAAAAAAGCATGGTGAGCTCCACACCAAATTGGAAGGATATACACTAGATATGCACAAAACCACAGAGGGTCGAAGGCTGAAACATATACACATAAAATACATAGAATTTACAAGCTTTTTACAGACTATTTACATGACTATACACATTTACATAGGCCTAAGGCCTACCCTAGACAATGTACACTAGCTTACAACTACACAAAGGGCGTATAACCCTCTAGCAGAGCCAACCCACCAATGGGAGGCAAACTAGAAGTGAAACATGAAAAACGGAAACCACAAAACCAGATAAAACAAAACGAAAACAAAACCAGAAAGAACAAAAGCAGAAACCAGAGGACCTACCTAGAAGAAAGGAGGAAAGAAAGGGGAGAAGGACACCAGGAGTGCTCTACAACAATCACAACCTTTGAATGATCACTAATCAACACCAAAATTTATCTTGTAATAAACCACTAAGCACAGAGTAATTCACAGCTTAATCACAGTTTTAACCGCCTAGGAATCTCTGAAAGCTCTAAGTGTTTTTAATCGCAGTAACTATAAAAGTGGCATGTAATTTCTATTTATACCCAAGGTAAAAGAAAGTTACACTCTCCTCTACAAACCCCAGAACAGGAAAACCTCTGTACTCCGGGCCTGGGGATTCCATGCAACCATATCTTCTTGCAAGAAGATGACATCTTGGCGAAGAATCCTGGAGTCTGAAATCCAGCTCTGGAAAGAACAACAAACTCTAGGACCAGGTCCCGGAGGCACGAAAGACAAAATCCGAAAGAAAACAAACCTCAAGGGAGGGAAAACTGGGAGAAGTAGACAAAGAAAAAAAGAAAACAAGGCAAGAGACAAAAGTGAAAAGAGGGGACCCAACATTTTGCACACAAAATGTAGGGATGGCTATGCAGGGCATAACAAATGGTGACTATCTAGGATGAATGCCCTAGCACATTTGAGAATTGTGGAATCTCTGGTTAGCAAAACCAGAATCAATCGTTACTTGGAGTATCCTGTTTGAAAGGTGCAAAACATTTGATAAAATCTGGCCCATACCTGATTCAATCCATGGTCTTTCGTCAGTTGTGAGGTGTGTTCTTTGGAAGAAAATCAAGTCGGTGACCTCTGGGAGAAGCAGAGAAGAGGCACTAAATATATCAAACCAAAGACATCAAAACTGCTCGTTTCCTCTGTGTACCAGAATTTCTCCCATTCTTTTTTAGTTCTTTCCTTTTCATTTTATTCTTTTCTGGATGGGAAGGCGGTACTCATTTCACCATTAAGCTTAAGCTTAGCTAAATTTAATAGCGGTACTTCTTTCACCCTTCCATCCACTTCAATTTGCTAAATAGGGAAGAAAAACTCCAGACTCGAGAAGAATTTAAATATTTTTCAAACTTTGGCCAACAAACTAGTGTGATTGATCTGCTCTCGGTGTGTCCGATTACTCATTCCTTTTGATTTTGATTTAACTGATTTCCAGACTTCTGAGGATGAATCCGATGAAGATTACTCATAGCTTGTTACCAAACTTACAAAATAACTCTGGAGCGTAGACCAATTCCACCATGCTAACAATAGATTCCAAGTTTACGATAATGCAGAAGGTACCATCCCAGAGACTAGATGTTATACGAAGCATACCAGCCTACAAAAAGGGGGAGAAAAACATTGGGGACCCAAAAAGAAAGAACAAAGCCAAAAACAAAATAGAAAGAAAAGGGGCGGTCCTAGAGGACAACCAACAAAACTATTTACAAGACAAGGCACCCCAAATGAAGCGCCGGGAAGGATTATTTACTAGCGAGAAGATTTACATATAGTACAATTCTGGACAAACTTGCCTCATTCAAAATAATGCTTGAGAAATTGTCCATTGACGAGCAATGGAACAACTTCTCGGTCATGGTGCTGAGGTGGTACGTATTTACCCCGTAGATCTCTGAGATTAAATATGGTCTGAGCCAGAACCGTTGGAATTTGGTGTGCTTTCCTTTCTTTTCCAGGGCCTTATCCGACAAGAGGACCAAGTCCAAGATCTGAAAGGCTTTATACTGGGCTCTTCAGTCAAACCATCATTTCACTACTGCTTGGTGATGCGCAAAATGTTCAAGGGCTGCGTCTCTTTGTTCTTCCATTTGCACCAGATTTAGGAGCCAAACCTCCATGATGTTGTCCTGGTCGCTGAATTCCTGCATGAACTGTAAAACCAGGATTTGTAGGTTAATGGGGAATATTGGGTTCTAGCCATAAACCAGATGGAATGGGGATGTCCCCAGGGTGGCCTTAATTTGAATACGATTCGCCCAGATGTCAAATCTCAGCTTTTGGTGCCAGTACCGGGGATTCTGTTCTAATAGATGTTTGATCACTTCAAGTAAATTTTTGTTGGTTGAATCAGCAACACCGTTCCCCTGGGGGTAATAGTTGCTGGAGAACTTCAGAGTGATCTTCTTGTCATAGGTCCATTCAAGTAATTGTGTATGTGCAAGATCATGGGGGGGCCAAACTATGTCCTTAACTGGCAATGAAAAAATAGCAAAATCAGGGTTAGTCAACTTGACGTGAAAATTTGAACTACCTATCAACCTAATATCAAAAAGTTGTAAGAATAGAATCTGTAAGGAATTGAATGTAGTTTCTAAACTACTAGGCATTTTCTGAAAAAAAAAAGCTAATATGATTGTGAAAAGTATAGATTTCAATGCAGCAGTACAAAAAATTTAGGAAAAAAATAAGAAGTAGGTGTATGTCCGACCACCTTAATCATAATCAAATGATAATATTTTTTTATAAGATTTTATATATAAGTAGTAGACTCCTTCTCGGATTTGACGCATATTTTTGTGTAATTTTATGCTAAAAAAATAATTAATTGTGAATTATCTTCTACAACGTTTTTAGAATATAAAAACTCCCGTGTCTGACCACCTTAACTCATTGAAAACTTTACCAAATTCAAAAAAAAAAAGAATTTTCTTATAGTAGGCAAAGCATAGAATGTGACGCATTTTTTGGTTTTCAAAAATGTTATACCGTCTGAAATTTATAGCCATTTTTCAATTAGTATATAAATCAGCACTTTAGAGGTAACTCAATTGGAAAATAACTAATAATTACTTACCGAATTCAAAATTTGATAGCAATTATATCGATAGAAAGCTGATAATCTCCTTAAGATACCCTTTTCATTTCATCAAATTTGGGTAAAAAAAAAGTCGTCAGCTACATGGTCGAAGTCTGGAACTCAGAGAAACAGGGGAAAAACATGTTTTTGAGACATTTGAAGAGTTGACCAGGTAGGTATGGTGCACAAAGCAATACCGAGCCTAATCGGGTACCTGATATTTTTAGGTACCCGATATTTTCGGGTACCCAATAAAGCTGGTAGAATTTTGAATTTTGAATTTTCCCTCCCCTTTCTCCCTCTTACCCTCCCATTTCTCCATACTTCATATGATATTAGATTATATATTATATATATTA
>MU225383.1:650043-660305 GCA_018584345.1 Thuja plicata
GCAAGAATTTGCACCTCATTCCCCACATTCTTTCACCATGCCATATGCCCACCCCATACACTATACAAAACCATTCTCATGTATTCACACCTTGTTATAGCAGGATGGATGGATAGATGCTTCCCAAAAGAGAAATTATTGGAGATATATAATTAACAATTGCAGGTCTTGAGAGAAGGATTGTGTCTAGATTCCATCAAAAATAGATTCATTTAAGCAAAGCTTTTAGAAAAATTAAAATTTTAGCAAGTAATTTGAAATTATAAGACCTATAATTAGTGAGATTTGAAATTGAAAACCAAATCAGAGTGTATTATGGAGGAGGAACAAATTCTTCTGCCCATGGATTCAAACTGGTAGTCATGGCTACCAACAATTGTTTTTCCTACAATCCTCAAAACACACCACTTTGCGATGGCAAATTTAGAGGGTATTGTGGAGGAGGAAAAAATTCTTCTTCCCATGGATTCAAACTGGTAGTCATGGCTACCAATAATTATTTTGCCTACAATCCTCAAAACACACCACTCTATGATGAAAAATTCAGAGGGTATTATGGAGGAGGAACAAATTCTTCTACCCATGGATTCAAACTGGCAGTAATGGATACCAACAATTGTTTTGCCTACAATCCTCAAAAAACACCACTCTGCGATGGAAAATTCAGAGGGTATTGTGGAGGAAGAACAAATTCTTCTGCCCATGGTATTGTGGAGGAGGAACAAATTTTTCTGCCCATGGATTCAAACTGGCAATCATGGCTACCAACAATTTTTTTTCCTGCAATCCTCAAAACACACCACTCTGCGATGGAAAATTCAGAGGGTATTGTGGAGGAGGAAAAAATTCTTCTGCCCATGGATTCAAACTAGCAGTCATGGCTACCAACAATTGTTTTGCCTACAATCCTCAAAACACACCACTCTGCGATGGCAAATTTAGAGGGTATTGTGGAGGAGGAACAAATTCTTCTTCCCATGGATTCAAACTAGCAGTCATGGCTACCAAAATTTTTTTTGCCTATAATCCTCAAAACACACCACTCTGCAATGGCAAATTCAAAGGGTATTGTAGAGGAGGAACAAATTCTTCTGCCCATGGATTCAAACTGGCAGTCATGGCTACCAACAAGTTTTTTGCCTGCAATCCTCAAAACACACCACTCTATAATGACAAATTCATATTGGAAAAAAAATAAAAGAATGAAGAACCTAATTCTAAAAGCTTTGACAGAAACAAAAGGGTTCCAAGTGCCCTGCTCGGCAGTGCTTCTGTTTTCTTGTCAAGTCCTGAAAAAATAATGTTTCATCGAAAAAAGACATGTTGTACAATGAAAGAAAGATAAAAAATATATCCTTTTATTATCTAAATAATTAGTAATGAAAAAAAATAATTAAATTTAGGGTTTTAATGTTTTCACAATGAAAATGCCGAATGTAGCCGCGGGCAGCAGAAATGAGGAAAACAGCTTGCAAGTTTTGATTTATGCCGCAAGTTTTGGGTACCCAATAATATCGGGTACCCAATTAGGCTTGTGCTTTGGTGTCAGGTTTTCCCAGTTGTACTGACACCCAAGCCTACTAAAAAGTCAACAAGCACTTTTATGCGCTTTTGGACGAGTGAAAAATGGATTTTTTTCACATCGCCACTTTTTGGCCCCCCATGATCTTGCATATACCCAATTACACCAAAGAAAATGTCAAACCATAATCACATACTATAGCAAAGGGCATTCCAAATCTTGTGACGATGTTTTCTCCCAGGAATTTTATGACTACATCTACCGTGTTGTTTTTACAAGGTATCGCTTCAGACCACCGGGTGTAGTAATCAGTAGCAGTTAGAATGTACTGATGGTTGGAAGATGAGTTGAGGTTGATTTCCCTGATAAAGTCAAATTCCCATTGGGAAAAGGGTCTAGCTTCAAAGACCGGCTACAAATAATGTGCCACGATCATAATGTGCCACGATTTGGCAAGTATGGCACTTCCTAACGTGAGTGTAGACATCCTTAAAGATACAGGGCCAATAGTATCTTGCCTGAAGGATCTGATGGGTAGTGGCGTCAGCTGAGCCATGCTTGGTTCCAAATTGCCCGTAGAATTCTTCGATTATCTTTGTAGCTTGAACCCTATCAATGCATCAGAGCTATACTCCCTCATAGTTCCTGCAAAAAAGTGTGGCATTTTTTATCATGAAGTGTGCACTTTTCAACTGCAGGGCACGACGTTTGTTTGGTGGCAATCCCTCTGGGCATCTTTTAGTCAACAACAAGTACACCAGGTCTGTGTACCATGGGTCTCGAGTGGTGGAATCCACTGTATATATCTGACATTCAATGTGTGGAGTCTCTTCTGCCATCGCTCTACATAGTCCCTAGCCTCAGACTATCTTCATGGGTTGCATTTACAAATCATATTCCTGGAGGATGGCCATCCATTTCTCCCATCTCTCACCCAACTCACTCTGCATCAGCAGAGATTTTACTGCCTAGTCCAAAATGATAGCATGCACTTTTCTCCAAAGAATATAATGCCAGAATTTCTTCATGGTGTGAACAAGATCAAAGGCCTATTTTTCCAAAGGTGAATACCAGACTTCAGCGTTCTTAAAGGGGGAGCTCATGAAAGCTATCGGTCATTCTTCCCCTTTGACCTTTTGGGTCAATACTACTGTGATAGAATGCGACGAAGCAAAGGAATAGATGTAAAAAGGGAGGGAATAGTCTATACTAGCCAGAACTGGGGCCTCCATTATCATTTGTTTAATCTAGGTGAATGCCTACTTTGCTTCAGGGCTCCACTCAATTTTAGTATCTTTCTTCGTCATCTCGTTGAGTGGCTTTATGATCTCGGTGAATCCAGTGATGAATCACCAAACAAAGTTGATCTTTCCAAAGAAAGACCTCATTTCCTTCTTGTTGTCAGGCATTTGTAGGTTTAACAGTGCTTCAACTCTCTCAGGGTCAATGGATATACCCTTCTTGGAGACAATATGCCTGAGCAATTTCCCTTCAGTGACCCCTAATATGCATTTCTTAGGGTTGAGGGATATTCCATACCGGTGACATCTCTTGCAAATCTAGGTGAGGTGGGTGGAATGATCATGCTTGTCCTGGGAAAAGACAGTCAAATCATCCATGTAGATGATTATACACTGATTCACAAGGCTCTCAAACACAATGTCCATAGCCTTTTGAAATGTAGCCCCTCTATTTATCAGACCAAAGGGAATCCTCCGATAGGCAAACATTCCCCACTTGGTGGTAAACTCTGTTTTGTCTCCATCCTCATACTTAACCATGACTTGGTTATACCCGGAGTACCCATCCAAGAAAGACATCATTTGTGACCCATTCATGATTTGTAATACCTCATCCAACGAGGGGAGGGGATGATTATCTTTCTTGGAGGCCTTGTTCAAATTTTGGAAATCCACGCAAAGGTGGATCTCTCCACTTTTCTTCCTCATAGGGACAAGGTTGGCAACCCACGTAGTATGCCAGATTGGAAAGATTATATGGGCTGACAGTAGTTTTTGGACCTAAATCAGAGGCTCGATTAGCAGGTTGACCAGTTGTTGCTTTTGTTGAAAAGGCTTAGCATCAAGTTTGAGTGGGATAGTATGAGTCATAATGGATGTATCATAGGTTTTCAAATCCTCATACCTCCACATGATTACATCTATGTATTCTTAGAGAACCGCAAGAATCTTCTCCTTTTCCTCAAGGGAGCAGGAGGTGCGAACATGTATCATTTTATCTTCACCAGGCTGGTCGATGTTCACTTTCTCAAATTTTCCTCCCTCAAAGGAGGATGATATCTTTTCTCAGCCTCGAGGGTCTGAGTCAAAGATTCATTCAAGTGCAACCATCCCCTTAGGAATGGTGTTGGTTGGTAAGTCCATGATCCTGTCATCCTGACTGCTATCATCGTGATCTCTTTCTTCCACTATCTAGTCCTCAAAAACACCAACATTGGCCATGAAGGCCAAGATATGTTGATCATCCTCAAAGACCCAAAAATGGGTGACATTGTCTGGAATGGACGGGTGGGGATCATCTCAACAGAGAATCTCTGGAGTCGCAAGCCAGCCATTGGCTCAAGTCTGCTAGCGGAAATAGTAAGGGCATCCAGGACATAGTTTCATCTCTAGGGAATAAGATTGATGTTGAAGGCATCAAAATCTTCAATAAGGCTACATGCCCAATTGCGGTATGCAGCCAGCATTTTATTGTGATAGGTGTATTGACTCCAGACTTGTTTGACAATCAACTCTGAATCACCCAAAGCCCGAAGATGAGTGATTCCTTTCCTTAGTGCAAATAGGAGTCCAAGGACCAAGGCCTCATACTCCATGATGTTATTTGTGTGATTGAACTATAGCCTATAGGACGCGAGGAAGTATTCCCCCCGTGGGTTGATCAATTCCACTCCAACCCCACAGCCTTTTTTGGATTGGGACCCGTCACACTTAAGGGTCCACAAGTCATCATTTGTTGTTTGGGGCTAGGGAGACAAAGTGGTCTTTGGATTATTTTTGAGAGGGTTGGGAGGAGTTTCCTCTACTTCTGATGGTACACAGGTGAGGTTTTCCTCTGGAGGGATTTCTGGTTGGGATTCCTGGACAAATGGCGCTGCCAGCAAAGGTACTGGGTTCTGAGGAATCAGTTGTATGTTCTTCTTTCCAGAGGGCATCTATGTGCCTAGTAGCAATGGTGACGCAAGGTTCACACTCTAGCTCTAAATATTTCTGGTAACACACCCGACACCAAGTGCCAAACAAGAGTGTGGTGGTGTTCACTGTAGCACCCTAAGAGTTAACCTCAACCCTCAATTTTTCCTCCAGGTCTCGGGTTCTCTGCAAAACTATGGGATCCTCCCCGGGGGTGAAATCAAATGTTAAGATCTCAAGGGGTTGGTATACCCTAGCGAAAGTCTTAGAGAAGAGGACCTCATTCACCCTCCCAACTTTGGTGAGGGCCTATTTCATCTGGGGCTCACTTTCAACCTAGATCTGGTTAGATTGTCCTTCCCAGGGGAGCCACAAGTGGGAAAATTCAGTTGAGAAATATCCGTTTAGGGACTTGGACCAATTCTGACTTAGTAACATCCCATAAGTCTCTGGGATGTCCACCACTTGGATTTCAATTGTATTGTCTATCCTGGGGTCCTGGATGAGTTGGATTTAGACATTCTTTAGTTCACCCACCATTTTTACAGTAGTTTTATCCAGCTAGATTACTGCACCTTTAGACGGGGTGGGGCAGAATCTGAGCTTCTGGCATATGGATAGAGGCATGATGTTTCCCAAAGCTCCAGAATCTATGAGGAAATTGTGTATTATTTTCCCTTGTATGCTCAGGCCTAGTAGGAAGGGAGGATCCTCAATATTTCCCTGAAAGACAGCCGTGTTGGTGTCCTCAAAAGAGATAGTCTTGGGTGGGCGACTGACAGCTTTCAAGTTTCCCAAGAGTCTTAGAAGAGACTTCTTCTAATTGGGACAATTCAACAAAACCTCCATCAAGGTCATGGAGGTGGTGGTTTGTTCTAACACCTTTGTGATGTCAAACCTTCCTCTCGGGAATTGGTGGCTTCCCTCGGCCGGGTCCTTAGCTTGGTTAGAGCTAGGGCCTTTTGGAGGAATAAACTGATCAGTCATGTTGTCCTAGGGAGGAGTGTCTTTGGGAGGTGCAGGCATGTAAAATGGTCCTTTACCATCCTGGGTCTGAGTATTGTAGGGAGTCCATGGCTTGGTGAAGGCATTGGCCTCAAAGGCCGAAATAGATTCATCAAAGAACCCCTATAATTCAGTGTCCTCTTCGTCTTCTCTACCTGTTCCAAATAAGATGGTCTCATAGGTGAATGCACCATGAGTGGGCTCTTTTATAGGAGGTTCTGGGGGAGTAGGATTAGAAGCTTGTTGTTTGTCTAGTTGGGAAATCATGATGACCTTCTCTAGTGTGGCACAGTTTACCTCATTGTGAGAGCCTGTATCATTCAATCTATAGTAGTTGGTCATGGGCTAGAAGTCTACGAATGGAATGAAATGGGAAGGTCTAGCGCCACCCTGATTGGTGTTTTGGTTTGAAGGTGGACCTTTGGTACTAGCATTTTTATTCCATTGTTGTTGGTTGGGCCGAGGCTCGTTGTTAAAATTTCTTCCTTTGGCATTGTTCTTTCATTTACCAGAGAAAATATTCCCATTCTAGGAATTGGTGTTATGGGGTGTGAAGGACCCCACCTTCAGCTGACCCATGTCTACAGTCAGTGTAGAAAACATTTTCTAGAGGGATTCAACCTCGGCGGTCAGCTGGGTATTCGTGTCACAGTGTGATGGTTGTTGTTGTTGGTTTCCTGGGATAGCGGTAGCATTCGCCAGAGTTGAGGGTGGAAACCCTCCAGCCGTGGACAATTGAAAGAAAGGCCCTCCAAATGGTTGTGTTTGTGGTTGTTGCATTTGTTGAGGCTCATTCCAGGGAAAAGATTCCAAATGTGGTGTTGTCTAGTTTTGAGATGGATATACATACCGGGCCTGCTAGTCTATCAGCGATGGTGGGGGATTCATGGCCATTATGGGGGTACCCATTTCCTGATTGGGGTTATATCCCTTAATGTAAGAAGTTTCATCAGGTATCATGTTAAAGGGCATGCTCTACCCAATCCCACCCAAGGGTTTATTAAGACCACAACACAACTCTAAGGCTAGGTTGTAAACCTTCGCCAAAGTATCCCGGTCACCAGGGGTGATAGTTCTCTAGAGGAGAGTGGCAACGAAGGGGTCCATCATGTTGAGATAGGTCTGTATAGTTACATCTTTGGATGGGATGAAAGGGTCCATGCACCGCTTCAAGGCACGTTGGAACTGGTGGTTGAATGCTGCGAGGGGCTCATTCGGTTCCTTCCTGATAGAAATGAACTAGCTGTGGCACCATGCTGGGTCCATGTGTACATGGAAGGTAGCCAGGAAGGTGTCCTCCATGTCTTGCCAACTATTGATGGAGTTTGCGGGAAGGTTAAGGTACCAGTTTAGTTTGTTCTATCCCAGGGATTGAGGGAACATCCGGGTCACAACATCTTGATGTTGGATCTGGTGGCGGTTCATGGCATCTTTGTATGCCTGCAGATGCTCTTCTATGGTTTGCAAGCCTAAGTGCTCATATTAGGGACAAATCTTTTCTAGGCGCGAGGGTAGATCATTGGCTGCACTCGAGAAAGTTCCCATCGGGGACTTGGTATTTCCAAAATATGCAGCCATCAGGGGTGTTGGATTTTGACTAGGTTGAGCATTAATCATCGGGGTCATCTAGGGGACTTGGGTATTCTGGGAGGTGCTAGATCCCTAAACAATGGTGGCTGACTTGGATTTTAAGGTCTGCTTCTTTCGAGCAGGAGGCTCAAGTCTGACAAACCTTCTGGGATTGGGAGTTGATCTAAGGACTCTTTCGAATCTCGCTAGTGAAAATGATTCATTTCTGCTGAAGGCTTGACCCCTAAAACTATGTCTTGGGGAACTCTCGGGTGGTGTAAAATCTAAATCCTCATAGGGGAACGAGTTCATGTCCTCCTTCTAGCACTAGTTTCTGTTGATGGGTCTTTGTGACTGGGTCCACCAACAGATGTAAGTTGTCACCGGGTACTGGGGTACCAGCCAACTTTGCCTGTAAAGGTTGTCTAGGGAAATGAGATTCCCCAGGCCTTCAAGCATGTGAGAGTCGGGTCTCGACAGTGCAAGAGCTTAGTTGGGAATGTGACTTATTTATTTAGGGGAATAGCTGGTTATCTTTGCTCATCTTCTCTAGGGATTTAAGTGAGTGGGTTTCCTACAAGTGTTCATTAACTTCACCAAATAAAATTCAAAAGACACTACAGGGTTAGAAATATTTCATCTACCTATAGTTATGCCAAACATTCAAAACATCAACCAAGCTCTAACATGCTACACTAAATACTGAAGAAATACAGAACCATCAGTTCATATTTAATCAATAGCAAGGAAAAGAAGGTCGTTAATCTTACTTAAAATATAAGAGCAAGGGACATAAAGAAGATACAACATAAAATACCTTTAACTCAGAGATCAGAATGCTAACAACTTCATTAACAGAATCCTTCCTTCTTCATTAACAAGTTCCAACAAACACTGATGTATACAAAAATGGTGACTCCAAGGGAGCATTTGAATACTGAAGGCTTAGAAACTAAGGAGTGTTGAGCTTTGCAACTAAGAACTGAGAAAACTAAAATTCTATTAGCTATGGACTACAAAATCATCAGTTTCTCTGACCCTTGGAATGAGGTCAAACTTATTATTTATACACAAGATTTGACCTAAAACTTAACCTAATTTATTTTACACTTTACAATATAATACTATTTCTGGTGGCCGGTACTACCTACACCACGCTAAAAAAGACCTCGAGAAAGAAAAGGTCTTACATGCAGAAGAATAAGACAATAAAAGAGGAGTGGAAGAATTGGCTTTGAGAAGAGAGTCAGGAGGAGAAAAGAAGAAATCCGATCCCCCAAGGATCGAGGCTACATGCCTCATAAATGGGAGAGCGGCTCACTATCTTCAATGCGCCAGGTGTTATGTTGGAGCTGCGCCTTGGGAAGACCATCTATCAAAACCCTCTTTTCGAGCCAACGTACCCTATTGGGGTTACATACTTTTTGGAACCCTTTATTAACTTCCTTGAAAGTGACCAGTCGGCCTTGGGAACCGGGACACGGGTCATGTAAAGAATACAAAATTGTGGGATCTAGAACTCTGAGATCAGGGAGCTTGTGCCCCAAAGAATGAATGAATGCAAAAATTATATCCCCTGATGATCATCTCTAGAGCCCAGTGGATTTTAATTTTTGTTGGTATCATTGAAGTTCTGCAGGAGCCAGGCAATTTCATCTTCATCTGCCCTTAAGGTCGGCCGATTGGTATTTGGCCACCTCCAATTGCTCGTCCAAATCTGGAACATTTTCCTTGAACTCTGTGGCCATCTTGGTTGCATCATGACTTTGAAGCACCATACGAGTGAGCCTTGCCATCTTTGTTCCATCCATTCCCTCCAGGGATCCATACCGAGACTCCATTAGCTCATCAAAATTTCCCAGGACATATTCCTCTGGAGCGCATATTTCAGTGCTGAAGGGATCAGCTCCGAAGACCTTTGAGATGAATGAGTTGTATAAACTAAAAGAATATTGAACTTCCTGGACTTTTTCATGCATAGCCCCTACCAGTTACTTGATTACCCCCAATATGAGGTCAAGTTTGGAGTGCTAGGTCCAGACAAAGTCAAAAGACTCCTCTCCTAAAATTCTGGCTTTGGAGATAATTTCTTCTCTGATACCGATGAGCTCTTCCATCTTTTCCTTCCATGCTTCATAGTTTTCAATGTCTCCCTCCTAGATGAAGATAGTAGTTTTAGCCTGATGTAGAAAATTTCTGGCTGCATACAAGTCTGGGAGTGTGGATATTAAGAAACACCAGACGTTTCCCACCTATTTTGTAACCCACTCATCAACTTCCTGGGCTTTTCTTTTCATCGCCCTTAGTGAATCTATGTCACTCTTAGGGAGTGGAACTTCAGATGTGGAGGAACCCAGGGGAATGGTAGTAAGAGGCTATGCGAGCTCTGTCAGCAACCCCATGATATTTGCATTCTTTTTTTTTCTACCCTGAATTTCTGGGCCTCCTTTTCATAACGAGCCTCCATCGCCTTGGTTGCTTCTTTCAATAGGTCAATTTCACCCTATTTCCCTCTCTTCCCCAGTGATACCTTAGTGATTGAGTACTCATTATCCTTAGTCATTTCTTTGTCTACATTTGGGGAAGGTGTTGCGATTACCGTGACTGTTTCTCTGCCCAGCCCGGTCCAAAGAGTATGGACTGTTTGGGCTTTCTTAGTCTTGGGAGGGTTTTGTATTTGCACCATCATCTCCACCAAGGAGAGATGTGCCTTAGGGGTCATTGGAGGGGCCTTTCTCTTGTAAGACTCCACCAACCATTATGGTGGTAGGGGTGGCTTTGCAGCCAGAATCTATTCCTGTAACTTCTCCCAGGGATCTTTTTGCGCCCCTTCGACAGTCTGAGCCACTTCTGATTGCTTCCCCGTATCTTTGGGTTCACCAACAATACTTACCCTGATGGTTCTTGTATATTTTTCCCCAGTGTCCATATCCTTGACAATGTTAGGATCATCATTTATTTCCTCAGGGTTCTTCTCATCCTGTTGTTGTTCTTCATCAGCCTCTATTGCTGGC
>MU225383.1:678384-704586 GCA_018584345.1 Thuja plicata
ATGATTACAAACTCCTTATGAATTACAAAGCGGACAATCCTTATAAAGGATGCCGAAACCCTAAAAAGGGAAACTAACTCAGAAATAGAAACTACCTAAGATTAGCTTGAGCAACTAGAGTGAATAGAGAAGTTACTAATTAGATCATAATGATTTAAATTAGTAACCTCGATATTCTATTACTCTAACAGCAATTATGGATCTTTCTGATGATAAAATAATGCAAATTTTGTGAAATTATACTGAAGGATGATCACATGCAGACATTCATTGAATATTATTCATGAGAATGGAGGATACTAGAGGGTGGTCGACAACATCGACATTTCTGTTCTCCATGATAAAGCTTTTCAATGTACCAGAAATAATATCCATTATCAAAAGCATAAGTATATAGATGAACATATGGTCAAAGTACCATAATGATCTTAATTTAGAATCATTATTTTGAATTATCTCTAACAAATCACAAGTGATTTGTTAGTGACCATTATTTTGATTCCTTTTGGTCGATTAACTATTTTCCAAAGGATGATAATCATTCTTTAATTGTAACGACTATTTTTCAGTTGTTGATCTTAGGACTAAGTTTTAGTTATGAATGGACGTATTGATCTGAATATTGTACATATCCTTTGAAATTTATATAAATAAGGATAACAAGATCAATACAAAAGGGAATTATAACTACTATTATTGTTCTAGAATTTGATCGCAACTACAATATGGACTTGAATGTACTTTTTTTTCAAAATTAATAAACAATAAGTGTTTTTAGTTTCACTTATGGTAAGAAAGTTCAATTCATTTCAGTTATTCCCTTGCAATTATTGAAGGAATTTCAATTTCTATTCTTGCAATGCTTGTGTTGAGATCTTATATGTCTTATATCATTGTTTGATTATCAAGGAGTTTGTGAAAAGTTAGTGTTTCCGGCTTCCTGTTCAACTGGTCTCCCAAGCATAGGAGTTAAATTCATTTGAACTAACAAGGATATAAATAGACTTAATTTCTCCACATCTATAATATTTGAATAGTTGATGGTATTGGAACATATATTTTCTTGCAAGGTTGTACATATTATTGAAATTGGAATGACTCTATTACCCAAGTTGATATAGGCACTGATCTAACTAATTGTTGGATATAGTCATTTAGTTCATTGTTTTAAGTTGTTGAGATATTATAACATTCATTCATTTATACACATTCAAATAATTCTTACAATCTCACAAAGCATTCAGTTTTGTAGTTTTATGTTGTATTGATTACAATTTGGTTTCTTTAAAGTGCCTTGCCATACTTGAGAGAGAGAAGTTTGAAGTGTATCATATCTACTATAAAAAGCCTTGTAACTTGAAGGATAAGTCAAGGTATAGGCCTAACAGCCTTGGTTTTTCTGAGCCATAATTGCAGAAGGTTCAACCTTGCCTTGGTTGAAACTTGTTAGTGGGCCAAATCACTTGGGTTTACCAGCATTGGATTGGAAAGTCCATAGGAAATCTAATCTATTGATTTGACCACCAACAGATTGGCAACTTTGCTAGGGAATTGTTGGTAAGAACAGTTTCAAAATTTTTGGTATAGACAGACGCTACTGGGAGAAAGGACTCAAAAGATATTAAGTATTTTCCTTCTGGAAAGAAGGTGGAAACTCTAAAAATGTTGATGCATTTATATCTTGGTAAACTAAGTTTGTTATAATAAGTATTTGTGTGGGGTAGAAGATCCTTGCATCAAGATCACATTGAATTATATTTACACAAAAGTCTAAGGAGAGGAAAGAAACAAGTTCCAGATATGTCGTATACTGGATATGAGAAGTTTTATGATAGGGAGAACACGGGTTTCAGTGAGGAAAACTAATTTGTGAATGAAAGTAATGTTGAGGAAGAAAGAAATCCCTTTTTCTTTGAAGATATTGAAGATAAGAATCTAATGCATGAAATAGAAGAAAATATAGAAGATTATGATGATGAAGATCAATTATTATATGCTACATTAAGTTGAGTGAGTATGGAAAAAAGAATCCAAAAGTGGCTAAATCTTTGAGAAGGCTACCTAGTGAGGCCTTGGATAGGCTATAGATAAAGAGAAGTTATTTAATTTCAATGCCTGATGATGAAGAAGGAACAAGATAAAATGTGACGCCAAAAAGGGATGGAGTACCAAAATACAATCCCCCTCATAGAAAGAGTGGGGAGCAAATTTTTAACAATGATCATACAAACCCATTGTTTGAACCAGATAATAGAGGAAGGTATGATAAGAAAAGAAATGGAAATGGAAGGGGTGGTCATTAGGGACAAAAAAATAATGGAGAAAACTATGACTGAGGTAATCCAAGGCAACAAAAAATGGGAAATCATTATAATAATGGTCAAAATCATCAAGGCACAAATCACCAAAATCCCAAAGGTCAAAATGGGAATTGCCATAATATGGGCCAGAGAAGGAGAGTTCCTATGGTGATGGAAAGATGTAAGAAATTAGATTTCAGTGGGATAGTGTGACACCCAAACACTATATCAAATGAATTAAGAAATTTCATTCCAAAATTTCTAGGGAATGGAGTGGAATCTGTTGAACAACATACCATAAATTTAAAAATCATTATTGAAGAATTAGAGGGAAACCGGGAGGATGTTTTCATGAATTTATTAGTCCAGACATTAACTGAAGATGCTGCTAAATGGTATAGGGGGTTGTCTGATGGATCCATCTCAAGTTGGTGTAACTTTGTGGATCAATTTGTTGAGCAGTTTGGTGATCATAATGATACATCTTTTTCATCTCATGAATTAACTAGCATTAAAAAAAAGTAATGAATCAATTGCATAATTCATTAAAAAATTTAACAAAGTTTTGAATAGAATACCAAGAGATATAAGACATGTTGATTATTTCCTAATTGATTTCTATCTGAGTGCATTTGATAGAAAAAAATATTAGGAAATTAGATCGAAAAGACCTACAACTTTACAACAATTTTTCAAAGTTTCTACTACTATTAAAAATAACATAAAAGCTGTCGGAAGGATAGATAAAAGGGATGATACTAAATTATAAAATTTGAAGGCCCCTAAAAAGGAGGATCTCAAAGAAATCATGGATAGGGTAGAAAAATCTAAATTTGAAACAAGGCAGGAGTGATAGGTCGTCATTCCCTAAAAATGACAGGTTTAGATTACATGATATGTTATATAATACTAATTGGAAAAATGGTAAACCTGAAAAGAAAATTTATACTTTAAAGAAACACCTGATCCATTGAAAATAAACAACCATTTGGTTGAGAGATATCCTTGGTGTGAAGATTTAACATTACCACATTCTCTTGATAATTGTGTTTTGGCCCAGAGATTGCAAGAGGATGAAGATCAGAGTGATGATGAGAAACCCACACTTAATAATGTTTCATCTAAACCTATGTGGGGAAGAGATGATTACGGTTCCTCTAATGAGGATTATGTGTGCCATGATGAATAGGATATATGAATGTGATAGGCAACAAGGAGAGACACTAGTCATTATAAGGATAACAAATGTGGAGAGATAAGCATATACTATTGAAGAAATTGAGGAAGCAAGGAGTAATTACAAGACAAGGAATAGAAAAGTAAATGTTGATCAAGGGAAGGTTGTTGGAATGTCTGTAGAGAACCAAAGAAAAGGGTTTTCCAATCAGATACACTAAAGATCAAAGATGATACTATAAAGCTAAGTCAACAGGTAGATCATCATCAAGCTCCTAAACTAACAAAGCCAAAAGAGAAACCAATGATCAGTAAGTCTATTCCCAATAGTAGTTCTTTTATATCCATTGCTTTGTCTCAAGTGAAAAATTCTATTCCTTTATTTGAAATGATGAAAATATCTGAATACAAAAATGAAACTAGAAAAGTGTTTTCTAATGTAGGTAATGTTTTTAAAGAGGAATCTAATCTGAGACCAGTAAATGAAGAACCACTAGTGGTTTATTTAGGAACTACTATTGATGAAAATAGAACACAAGTTGATCCCTTTGTATCTCACTTTGATGATTAACAATAAAGTTCTTAAGAATTGTATGATAGATTCAAGAGCAGTAGTTAACATCATGCCCTCAAAAGTTATCAAGGAGCTTGGAATGAAGGTTGACACAACTTATGGAAGATGGTATACTATGGACAATAGATCTATACCCATTGTTGGTGTTATGAAAGTTGTGGAAAATAAATTTCCTTCTTGTCCTGAAATGTCATACAAAACTGATATTGTTGTTGTAGAAGTGCTTGCTAATTATGGAGTTCTTTTATCTAGACAATGGTCTAATTTAGTAGGTGGTCATATCCAATTAGATTTTTTTGATGCTACTATTCTAGAGGATGACAGGGAAGTAATAATCAATAGGGAGCCAAGATCTCCATATATTATTGATTAAGACGTTTCGATGGAGACAATAAAATTATGCCATTTAGACATGGATAATTTTTAGGTGAGTATCACTAAACCAGCACTAGAAATTAGTAGCCCCATTGGAGTGCATTTGAAAGAGAATCAAGAAGAGCTTTGGAAAATTATTTTTGATGGAGCATGCAATAAGGAAGGTAATGGTGCTGGGATCACTTTTATATCTCCATATGATAAGATTTTAAAGTTTTATTTCTTGCTAATTTTTGAATGTGCATGTTAGCACTGTCAAAAATTTATGGTTCTAAGTTCATTGTCATGTTTTATACAGTGTTTTAGGCACTTGTTCTTAAACCCTAATGGCCTTGTTATTAAACTGTGGTCCATTTCATGCAAAACCCTAGGTCTCTTTTGGCATGTTATAATCTTGCGTTACCTTTTTGAAATCACTTAGGTTGCTTTACCCATGGGTTTTAATGACATCATCAGTGGGGCTGTCACTTTAAGTCATGTTTCCTAGTGGGACCACTTTGATTTTTCCTAAGTCCCAAGTCTCGCGACATTTTATCTTTTCCTAAGTATCATACAAGTCCCTTTTGATCCGACTATAGGCGTTAAGCCTTGAATACAAGATGTTGTTAGTTTAATCGTCGAGGCATTACATTGTGATGCCAAGTGTCCATCCTTCAACAACTAGCGGCGATATTTCTAGAACCATCAAATATATTTTGATCCATTTGTTGGCGTTATCTCATCATAATCAGATGCATGAATGTTAAACCTTTGCGGTATTGCAACATGAGGAAATGTGGAAAGTGGTTAGGTTTCAAGTAGGATAAGTCATGAGAAATACTATCTTAATCCTATAGCATGCCTAATTCCTCAATCATGAGATGCATTCAATATAACCTTTAAGGCATTGAATCGTGTCCACACATGTCAGTTCTCAGATCATCGAGCCCGTCAATGGTCGGTTAAAGAAAGGATAGGTTTGTTTCCATCTAATGGTTGGCATAAAGCCTCAAATAGAAGATGTAAGGAAGATACCCATTGAGGCTTCACGCTTGGGTGCCACATGTATATCTTTTGATCAGAGGTTCCTTAAGTCTTTAATCCCACATTGGCTATGTTGAGGAAGAATTTGATGTTTTTATGTCCAAGCTCAAAGTGGTTAAGTGTCGAAAGGTACACAAATTTTTGGCTAGTGGTTCATGGATGAAGCAGTGATGTGGTGGCCAGCTGGTGGACAAGAAGGTTATTTTGTGGGCTTGTGCCCAGGTGATGTGGGTGAAGGTGATAGGTGTCAGCAAGGTGCTATACCATGATCCTAGTCATGCAGATCTAGTCAGATCACGGATTTGCGACTACACAACATATGGAAGACTGATATGTGGCAGGGCTAAATCATATGGTAAGGTGGTAGAGGTCCCATAAAATCAAAGGTTTCCATGTGGTGACAAGTGGAGGCTTGTTTCATAGTCGTGATGGTTAGAAGAGAGAGAAAGGAAGCTTTGCAAGCCTGTGAGGTGCTGCCACGTGTCCTGCCTAGAGTTAAAGGAAGATAAGATTCATGAAAATCTAAATGAATCCAATGGTCGGTGTGTTTCCTTGATCAAATGGTGGAGTAGAGGATAGGGTAGTGGGCTATTGACAAATAGAAGGATCAAACTAATTAGGGAAATACAAGGTAAAAGACACCCTTCCCAAATAACTCAAAATGAGATTTCAACCCAACAACTTGACTCAAGGTTTCTAATGCCACAAGAGACCTAATTCAACTAAATTTAGAAGGAATCAATATATTATGGAGTCAGATTATATGGGTTATGCACAAAGTGCTTGGAATTTTCTAGTAAGCCTAATTGCACTATTTTTGGACAACAACGACCTTCTAAAACCCATAACTCCAAAAAATTCAAAAACATTGGCAAAAAAATGGGTTTTTAAGATACCCTTTATCAAGTTTTACAATATATGTAAATAAAGAGGTAGTTTGTTTTGGACCATACCCTGTTGTTACAACTTTGAGACCTCAAAAATGCATAAAAATGGGTAAATTTATAAAGGAACTAGGTCACAAAATTAACCCAAAGACTCCACCTCTTGGAAAGTGGTTAATTATGTCCTAAAACACTCAAATATGAAAGGAATCAGTCTTAGACCCTTAGGAACATCAAAAGCCCCAAATTAGGCTTCTAAACCCTCCAAAACTAGGGCATCTTCAATCTGGACTCTCCAGGTGAAATCCAAACTAACCAAAGGATTATTAACCATACTTTCATCATTACTAAGTGATTCCAATCATTAAAAAGTACCCCTCATGAGGCCCAATGTGATGTTGCTATAGCTATGCAAGCATTTCCTTGTTCCTTAACCCTGTAACAATCATCAAATGGAAATCACCTGCAACATCTGATGGATTTTCTTTCATATTCAATGTTAGGAGATTATAATACAAATTTTTGATTCATCTCCAAGTCACAGTAGTTATAGAGAGGGGATGAATATTACTTCATTCTCTTAAAACAATGCAAATTTATGCCCTGTCAAGGGACAGCCAAAGACTTTCAATGCAAACTTAATACTAATGAATTGAAATAGATTTACAGAGTTTTTGAAATACTTATTAATGTATATCCAATTATCTAGATCAACTAAAACATTCAAAAGACCAAATAAATTGCAAAAACTAACACTTTATTGCCTCAAACTGGTGCAATCTATACACTCTCCATTCCAAGTCATACTGTACCTTTCCCTTGTCATGAGCATATAAAATATGATGCCTAGTAACCATATTAACAATCTACAATTGGTTTTGTTTGATTACAATTGCATTTAACAATTAAAAACTCATTTCCTTTCTAAACTAACCTTTAAGATTCAAATATTTGAATTCTTAACTTACAAATTATTGAAATATAAGCATTCTAACTTATTTAATTCCACGTCTAGATTCCAATTGAATATTTTAGAAACTTCTAAATCCTAATTATACCCTTTGGGTACTATTGACCCAACTTACAATATTTTGGTGTGCTAGTCCTCTACCTAGACAAATAGGACTTGACAATATTTCTTTGCATTCTTTATTACAAATTATCATTATTGGTTCCAATATACCCCAATTCACATTTAGGGATGACTTTGACCCTCTATCTTTGACTGACTCCATGGTGGACCTAGGTGTCTTCATGAGTGCTTCTACACCATACACCCCACCTTGGAAAAACTTCTTGTCCCAAGAACTAAGGGACTATGTCTTTGTGCCTCCTATCTTCCTTGTAGGCGGTCCTCTCTTGTTCACCTTGTGAGTCCTATGTTCAACATCCAATATTGTCCTCTTACTCTTCACACTTGCAAACAAAGAGTGAGAAACAAAAGAAGGAATGTAATTAAGATCAAATCTGTGATCATGCTTCTACAAATAGTGATCTTGTGTGTCTACAAATTGTCCTTACAACTGCATCCTTGGATCAGATTGACCCTTCCTTCTGTCTTTCAATGACACCTCCGTAATTTTATTCATTGCTTTCTTCAAAGGATACCACATTGTGCCAATGAGGACACCATCTTCATGCCTTGTTTTTTGTTTCATAGTCAATGCCTCATGAATATCCACAAACTCATCTTTCAAGAACAATAAAGTGGTCGTAGAATCCTGCTCTATAGTCACCATCTTCTCATTCTTTGGAACCTGCAAATCAAGATACATTTTTGCACCAAAGACAATGATTCTACCAACTTCCTCTACTTGTGTTGGAAGAGGTTTAAGGTTGAATTTCCTTCCCTTCGGCTTATGCACCAAATACTCTTTCTTCAAACCATAATGAATGGTCTTCCTTGAATCCTGCCATGGTCTCCCTAAGATGATGTGGCAACATGTCATGGGAACTATGTCACATAAAACCTTGTCAACATAAACCCCAATTGAAAAATCTACATATGCTTGTTCCTTAATCATAATACTCTGATCATTACTAACCCAAGAGGCCTTATATGGTCTATCAATAGGAAATTTAGGTAAGTTTAACTTATTTACCATCTCATAAGACACTATATTGTCCAATGAACCATAATATATTATATCCTTGCATACTTTTCCATATCATTTAAAATTTGTTCTAAAGATAGATACCTTGGGTATATGTTGGATAGTGACCTTCCCATCAAGAGACACTCACCTTCTTCAAGATATGCATAGTCATGGTGTGATTATTCTTCCTCTTGATGTTTATTGTCATATGCTCCTTGGACCAATTGGACCCTCTTATCATTCTTCTTGGCCTCTCTTTCAGGACACTTGTAGAACGAATACCCTTCTTCAAAACACTTGTAGTACTTTCCAGGGAAGCTATTTCCTTTACCACCTCTTTGCTCTCCTTTCTGATCTGAGACTTTCTCTTTACCCTTCTCATTCTATCCTTGGCTTGGATATACTCCCTTGCCCTTGTTTGTTTTCCATCTTGAATTGCCTTGCCTCTCTTTCCTTCTTCTAAGCTCGTCCTCAACTTTCATTTCCAACTTGTAGCAATCTTCAAGAGTTCTAGGTGTGGCCATGCTCATTTCATCTTGGATGTTGTGCCTCAGCCCTCCAAGATATCTAGCCACCTTCTCTTCCACAGCTTCATCATGAGAGGCTCTGATATCAAGCTTGTGGAATTCCTCTATATACCTTTGGACATCCATGTCCTTCTGCTTCAACCCTTGAATCTTCTTGCAGATTTGAACCTTGTAGTCCTCATGTAGAAACTTATCCTTCATTTTTTCCATCATTCTAGGCCATTATGTGATCTTTGGTAGAATTTTCTTCCACATTTCTTCTTGTAGGCAATCCCACCATAGCAATGCATGACCCTTAAGTCTTGCTTTGGCAATCTTCACTTTATGTTTGTCTTCAATGTCCTCATAGTCAAAGTGGTTCTCAACAAAACTAAACAATCAAGGAGCACTTTGTCATCCATCTTCCCATCATACATTGGGATCTCTACTCTGACTTTGGATTCTCCTCCTTTAACTGCCTTAAGGATCTTCACTAGTCTAGCATCCTCAGGATCCAACCTTTCTTCATCAGGTTCCTATTCTTCTTCACATTTATCATCATGAGGGTCTAAATCCCTCTTCTCAACAAGATTAGTCAATCTTTTAATGACTTTTCTAATCTCTTGTTCTTTTCTATTTGTTCCATGACCATCCTAGCAAGCTCCATGTTTGTCATCTTTGGAGGCATGTTTGGAGCCTCTGCTTCAAACTCCTTAGACTTTGCTCAAGACATACACACCTAACCTTCCTCCCAAAGCTCTTACTTTGTCTAATACCACTTGGATCAAAGGATAGGGTAGTGAGATATTGAAAAATAGAAGGATCAAACTAATAAGGGAAATACAAGGTAAAAGACACCCTTCCCAAATAACTCAAAATGAGATTTCAACCCAACAACTTGACTCAAGGTTTCTAATGCCACAAGAGACCTAATTCTACCAAATTCAAAAGGAATCAATAGATTATGGAGTCAAATTCTATGGGTTATGCACAAAGTTATTTAAATTTACTAGGAGGCCTAATTTCACTATTTTAGAATAGCCTTGACCTTCTAAAACCCATTACTCTAAAAAATTCTGAAACACTTTGCAAAAAATGTTGTTTTCAGATACCCTTTATCATGTTTTACAACATATGTAAAGAAAGAGGTAGGTTGTTTTTTACCATACCCTGCTGTTACAACTTTGAGACCTCAAAAATGCATAAAAATGGGTAAAATTACAAAGGAACTAGGTCACAAACTTAACCCAAATAATCCATCTCTTGGACAGTGGTTAATTATGTCCTAAAAGACTCAAATATGAAAGAATTAGTCTCAGAACCTTGGTAACATTAAAATCCCCAAATTAGGCTTCCAAACCCTCCAAAACTATCTTCAACCTAGACTCTCCAAGCAAAATCCCAACCAAACAAAGGTTGGTTAACCATCCTTTCATCATTACTAAGTGTTGTCAATCATAAAAAAAATATCCCTCATGAGGCCCAATATGCTGCTGCTATAGCTATGCAAGCATTTCCTTGCTCCTTAACCCTGTAACAATCATCAAATGGTGATCACCTACAACATCTAATGGATTTTATTGCATATTAAATGTTAGGAGACTATAATACAAATGTTTAATTCATCCCCAAGTCACAGTAGTTACAGAGAGGGGATGAATCTTACTTCATTCTCTTAAAACAATGCAAATGTATGCCTTGTCAAGGGACAGTCAAAGAATTTCAATGCAAACTTACTACTAATTAATTGAAATGGATTTACAGAGGTCTTGAAACACACATTAATGTATATCCAATGAACTAGATCAACTGAAATGTTCAAAAAACCAAATAAATTGCAAAAACTAACACTTTATTGCCTCAAACTGGTGCAATATGTACATTCTCCATTCTAGGTTGTACTGTTCATCTCCCTTGTCTTGGGCATATCAAATATGATGCCTAGTAACCATATCAACCAAATCCAATCATTTTTGTTTGATTACAATTGCATTTAATCATTAAAAACTCATATCCCTCTTAAACTAAGTAATCATTAAGATTCAAATATTTGAATTCTTAACTTACAAATTATTGAAATATAAGCATTCTAACTTACAAATTATTGAAATATAAGCATTCTAACTCATATCCAATTCTAGAGTCTAATTGAATCTTTTAGCCACTTCTAAAACCTAATTAGACCCTTTGGGTACTATTGACCCAACTTACAATATTTTGGTGTCCTAGTCCTCTACCTGGACAAATAGGACTTGACAATATTTCATTGCATTCTTTATTACAAATTGTCATTATTGGTTCCAATACATCCCAATAAACATTTAGGGATGACTTTGACCCTCTATCTTTGACTAACTCAGTGGTGGACCTAGGTGTCTTCATGAGTGCTCCTGCACCAGATGGTGCAAGTTTTTTAACCTTCACAGGATTACGCCTTTGCAACGCGTGGCAGTTGGTGGGACACAGTCATGGCAGCGGTTAAGATAAGCATCGTGCAAATCAATTTTCATCGAAAGGTAAGCATATTTCCTGGAATGGAAAGTGAACGAGGTTTAACCTTTGATGATTTGTGATAAATTGACATGTAGCATCCTATGATCATGGGGATAGAGCTAAGGAAGCATAAAGGACAGTCATGATAGATATGATCAGATGATGGAGGCTAAGCCTTGATCATGAGATGCATGAAGGATAGTATTTGTGGGTTCATGATTGCGTGACACCTATCTGGGCCAATCAACGTAGGTCAAGAATGGATAAAGAATCCCAGAGGCCATGGATATATGAGGAATCGTCGATGTGTTTCTTTTGATGATATCGCGGGTATTTTAAGGGAAGATCGACAGTGAAGTTTTAAAGTTGATTTTGGGTTTAAATCTAAACTGTTGTCATTTTTAGCTCGTGAACTGACCGTTGCAATCGACTTTTAAATATTTAAATCCTTTCGTGAGGGTTTTTCAAGCGGTGGGCTATGTCATTTTCTGCAGAGCAATAAATTAATTAATCTAATCTCCTGGGTCATGTATGTACAACTGTAGGGTGATGTTTGGATAGAAATTGGATAGTTCAAAATGCATTTATGTTCAGAGGTGATAGTTGGGGTTTCTAGTGAAGATTTGCAGATCTTTTGTAACCCTAAGTCAACTCTCTATCTCTTCTTCCTTAATTATGGGCATTGATCTAAAACATCCCAAGGTGAGTGGTAGCTTCATATTAGATTTTACATAGGGTGGAGTGTAGAGAAGCCTTTACTTGATGAAGATGGTATAGTTTGGTGGTTGTGCATCAGATCACATCTTTTAATGATCTTTTGGAGAAAGGTTGATCATGAAAGAAAGGATTGGAGTAAATTGGATTTCATAAGAAGGATAGGTGTCAGATGGATATCAACTCTAGGGTTTCCTTCTTCTATAAATATCCTTCTTTTCTATTTTGTAATAGTTCCAAGATTTTTGATCCCAAGTGTGGTTTCGGTCCTTTTGGTTCTGATGGATATACAAGATTTGTAGTAGACTATATTGAGACAGAATAGAAATTTTCTTAGATCTTTTGCATTTGCTGAAGTAGCATATATTTTGAAATAGATTGATACATAATTAGGATTATTCATACTTAATACAATAGTTCAGATTGAAGTCTCTCCTTGGTGTCTATCTTTTGAGTTTTGGATCTTTTGATTCACTGCATAAAGTTTATCTATGTATACGATGTTATTCCTCAGTTTTGATCAAGGATCAAATTAAATCTTGCTTTGGATATGACATAGGCTTAGTTGGTTTGTCTACAAAAGGATCTTATAAGTAGTGTTTGGTCTAAGATCTTTTGTGTTTATGGCTTGGATTCCTTGATAAAAGTTGGCTTCTATATTCTACTCCTGAACTAGAAATATTTCCCAATGGATAAAGCACTAATCAACAACTAGTACACCCCTTGTTAATACATGTTTGATTGTGTTTGGCTATATTCTGAAAATTTAAATCAAAACCATTCCCAACTTCTTTAATTTTTTGTGGTTGATTGGTTGTATGTCTTTCATGGTAATGGAGAGTCAATGAATGTGTGGTTAACATTTAGTACTTTCTTAACATTATCTATTCATTAAAATATAGAGTTTCAAAGAGCTGTGAAGAGTTGTATATTTATCTAGATTAGGTGTACCTACCTTGGTTTTGCAAAACCAGAAGTGAAGAGGGCAGTCTTGTCCCCATAGTGTTGGAGATTTACTTCTGGAAGCTAGTTGATTGTATGTTTGTCATTGATGACAACATATAATATACAGTAGTGACTCTATATGTACTTATTAGAATGATGATATCAAGCCTTGTGTGGATATATTCAGGTTGTAGACATTTTTACTATGTTATGTTCATACATGCAGACTCAGATATGAAGTTTCAGTTGTGTTGTGTAATTCTGTTAGTGGCAGTTACAGTTTTTGGAGTGTATCTGTACAGAGCCATCGTATTTGCATTGGTTCTTGATTTGGACCTATCTTTGGGATATGTGTGTGTATATTCATGATTAGTTATGATTTGAAGACAATTATCTAAAGGAACCAAATGTGTTTCAACAAGATTACATTATTAGATTTTATTTGGTGAGGCCAACTTCGTGAAGCATCGCGTCTATTCAGTTTATATTTGCACGGTTGTAATTATCCTTACATGATTAGTAAAGTTGACAAGGATTTAATGAAGATTTGTCTAATAGGTCCCATGATCTCATACTTTGAGGAAGATAATTATAGCAAGTCATTTGTGGAACACTAAGTGTGAATGATACGAAAAGAGACAGAAAATGTACAAAGCAGAATATCAGTTGTGTTTCATTCATCAAGGGTCTATGTGAAGAAGCAGTGGAAGATTACAATACATTGGAACTAATCAAGATAGAAGGTCTACCCTACAATTCATCATCAGATATAGTGCATATCATTTCTACAGAAGGTTGTAGCCTTCACCATTGAAGCAGTGAGCTTTTTGGACAGTGAGTCCCCCACCCCTAACAAGGTTATTTATAAAAGACTCCTAACAGGGTCCGACCATTAAATAGGTCACTATACTTATTGCATTGTAAATTACAACTCCTAACAGGGTTGAAATATTTTCTAAGAGGGATTACTATAAACAAGTATAGTTCATTGTGGGTACTAATTCCCACCAGGGTTTTTACCATTTGGTTTGCCTGTAACCAAATTGTGTTGTTATCTATTGTGTTATCTAAATGTGCATTTGCTTTATTATATTCTAAAGTTAATAAGAGAAAATAATTTAATTAATTGTTAACTAATTCACCCCCCTCTCTCAGTTATCCTTTGGGACTGTTCTAAAAATTGGTATCCGAGCCAAGTTCCCTGAGGAGAAATCCTAACAGCTTAAGGTAGATCAGATGGCATACTTCAGAAAAGAGAGTCTAAGTTCGATGGAGAAAACTATCTAGATTGGAAGAACAAAATGAGAAAACTATTAGAATAGTCTCAAAGGATAACTAAGAGGGGGGGTGAATCAATTATCAGTAACTTTAGTTCTTAAACTTCATAATACAACAAAGTAAATGCTTAATTAGATAACACAATACACAACACACAATTTGATTATGGGGAAACCAAATGGTAAAAACCCCGGTGGGAATTAGCACCCACAATGAACTATACTTTTTTATAGTAATCCCTATTAGAAGATATCTCAACCCTGTTAGGAGTTGTACTTTACAATGTAATAAGTATAGTGACCTGGTTAAGGCTCGGACCCTATTAGGAGTCTTTTACAAATAACCCTATTAGGGGTGGTGGACTCACTGTCCAAAAGCTCACTGCTTGATGGTGAAGGCTACAACCTTCTATATAATAGATATGCACTATATCTAATGATGAACTATAGAGTAGACCTGCTGTCTTGATCAGTTCCAGTGTATTGCAATCTTTCACTTCTTTCTTCACATAGACTCTTGATGAATGAACCAACTTTGATAATTTGCTCTGTACATCTTTCTTCTCTTTTCGTATCATTCACACTTAGCGTGTCACCTTTGACTTTCTATAAGTATCTTCCTCAAAGTATGAGATCATGGGACCTATAAGAAAACTCTTCATAACATCCTTGTTAGGTCTACTAAGCACGCAAGTATTATTACAACCGCACAAGTATAAACTGAATAGACACGATGCTTCACTAAGTCGGCCTCACCAATTTAACTCTAACTTTATAATATTCTTGAAACACATTTGGTGCCTTTGGATTAATATCATCAACTCATAACTAATCATGAATATACACACACATATATAGAAGATAGGCGCAACTCAAGAAACATGTGATATACATGGGCCCTAAACAGTTACACTTCCAGAACTATAACTACCAATAACAGAATTACATAACTTTACTGAAACATCATATCTAGATCTGCATGTATGAACATAACATAATAAACATGTCAAAAGCATGTATCTATCCATTCAAGTCATCATATCATCATATTGATAAGTACATACAGAATTACTACTATGTATTATATGTTGTCATCAATGACAAACATACAATCAATCAACTGCTCATAATAAAATCTCCAACAATCTCCCCCTTTGACATTGATGGCAAAATATGATATCAAAAACATCCTCTATTCATGGTGTCCTCTTTCTTTTACAATCTTCTCAATATCCTCATCAGAGATTTCTCTAAACTGATGCAGTTCCTTTGTCTATGTTTTTGTTCCATGTATATACTCCCCCAGAGTATATGCTCCCCCTTAGTACATACTTCCCCTTACTATATACTCCCCCTTTGACATCAATGGCAAAGGGCGCCATAGATCTTTAGGTACAAGTACTACTCTAGAAGTAGAGTAGTCAACCAATCATCAGTCACTTAATGACTGATGTCTTTGTTGCTTCTTCTAAACAGACTTAGGAGAGGGAATTACTCCCAACTTCTCCTTGAGATACTCAAAAGTATCCTTTGATAAAGGCTTAGTAAAAATATCTGCCAACTGTTCTTTGGTGTTCACATAGTCCAATTTAACTTCTTTGTCTACCGCCTTTTCTCTTAAGAAATGGTACTTGATCTCTATGTGTTTTGTCTTTGTGTGCATCATAGGGTTCTTAGACATGTTGATAGTGCTAGTATTATCACAATGAATACCAATAGGATAATCAACCTGAATACCAAAGTCTTTAACCATCTGCTTGATCCAAACCATGGTTGAAAAATTTAGTGCTGCTACAACATATTTAGCTTCTGCTGTTGACTGAGAAATATAGTTCTTCTTCTTTCTTATCCAAGAAACCAACCTATCTCCAAGAAATACTACTCCTCCTAAAGTGTTCTTCCTATCATCAATACAACCTACCCAATCTGCATCTGTATACACATGAAGCTTTACATTCTCTGATTTAGGATACCATAAACCATAGTCTATAGTTCCCTTTAGATATCTGAATATCCTCTTGATTTTCATTAGGTGAGTCTGCTTGGGTTCAGCTGCAAATCTTCCAACAATGCCAACTGCATTAGATATGTCAGGTCTAGATTGAGTTAGATAAATGAGTTTACCAATCATAGATTTGGACAATGTTTTATCAACTACTATGGAATCATCATCCTTTGAAAGCTTGCTTCATGTTATCATGGGAGTGCATACTGGCTTACAGTCCTCCATCTGGAAGGTCTTTAATATTTCCTTCACATATTTAGACTGATTAATGAATATACCTTTATCTGTTTGTTTTATATTCAATCCCAAAAAATATTTTATAGGACCAATCATACTCATTTCGAATTCATTTTGCATTTCTTTTGCAAATGTTGTACTGAGCTTGTCATTACCTCCAAAGATAATTTCATCAACAAATATGGCAACTTATAGTAATCCATCAGGTGTCTCCCTTGTGAATAGGTTATAATCTACTACTCCTTTCTTGAATCCAATCTTGGTAAGATAACCATCAAGTCTCTCATACCAAGCTCTTGGGGCCTGTTTAAGACCATAGAGTTCTTTCTTCAATTTGCATACCATGTCTTGTTCATCTGAAAGACTGAATCCTTCAGGTTGTTCAATGTAGACTTCTTCATTCAAATCACCATTCAGAAAAGCTGATTTTACATCCATTTGATAAACTTTCAAGTCTTTGAATGTTGCATATGCCAAAAACAATTTAATGGCTTCCAGTCTACTCACAGGGGAAAATGTATCAGTGTAGTCTATTCCTTCTCTCTACGCATAATCATTCATCTTGTTTCTGAATACCCACTTTGTTCAAATCACATTTTTGTCACTGGGTCTAGGGACCAATTCCCATGTATCATTTTTAATTATCTAATCTAATTCTTCTTTCATTGCATTCTTCCAATCAGAATCATTACAAGAATCTTCAACACTTAAAGGTTCAATCTGTGAAATTAAACATACCTATTCATCCATTGCTAGACCTTTTGCTTTTGATCTGGTCAAAATACTGCTGCTCTAATCTCCAATGATGTCATCTTTAGAGTGGTATCTAGATGTGAATTTTGGAACCTTAGGTGTGTCTTCTTCTACTATAATCTGTGATTCTTCTCTGCTTGATTCAGGGTCATTACATGAGACATCAATGCAATCAAACATTTCTTCAATAACAGTATCTTTTCTACTAGGTCTGGGCTCATCTTCAATCATAGGTGCATATTCATAGTACCTCTCTTTAACCATAAAATTTTCATCAATCTTAACATGCGTGCTTTTAATTATTTTTTTTAAACTCAAATTGAAACATCTACATGCTTTACTTTTAGTAGAATAACCAAGGAAAATACCTTCATCACTTCTGGCATCAAACTTACCAACACCATCATCTCTCTTGATGTAGCACTTGCTGCCAAAGATTCTGAAATACTTTATTGTAGGTACATTTCCAAACCAAATTTCATAGGATGTCTTATCTGCACCTAGCCTCAATTGAGTTCTGTTGATAGTATATACTACTGTGTTTACTACATCTCTCCAATAGGTGTGCGCAACTTTTCCTTCAATCATCATAGTGCGTGTTGTATCAAGTATGATCTTGTTTCTCCTTTCTAAAATCACATTCTACTGAGGGGTTCTAGGTGTACTCAACTATCTTTTAATACCATGTTCTTCACAATAATCATAAAACTGATCAGAGGTGAACTCTCCTCTATCAGATCTCAGACAGTTTAGTTTTAATCCGGATTCATTCTCAAATTTAGCTTTGAATATTTTAAACTTCTCAAAGGCTTCAGACTTCTTTAAGAATGCAACCCACATCATCCTAGAAAAATCATCAAAAAACAAAATGAAATACCTTTCTCTATAGTATGATCTTGTTTGGGTAGGACCACACAAATCTGTATGTACCAAGTCCAATTTGTTTTCAGCTGAGTTTGCTTTCTTCTGAAGGAACTCCTTACATGCTTACCCATAACACATTCCCTGCATACTATGTCAACTGGTCTTGCAATACTTGGTAGGTCTCTAACTGCCTTGACATTACTAATCTTTACTATGTTATCAAAATTGATATGACATAGTCTCTTGTGCCATAGCCAACTGTCATCCACCTTTGCAACAAAACAAATTACATCAGAATTGATCTGAAAAACATTACCTTTTTTTTTAGAGCCTGATGCAATCATGTCTCTAGCCTTGTTGTTAATGATGCACTTGTTTTCTTTGAACTCCAAATGATAACCCTTGTCAAGTAGTTGTCGTACACTCAGCAAGTTATGATGTAATCCATCAACATATCAAACATCATTTGTCTTGTTCTTTCCATCCAAAGTGATAGAACCTCTTCCTATGATAGGTTTAGGAGTGTTGTCTCCAAATCTAACCATACCACCTTTGTATTTTTCTAACTAAACAAATCTATCTTTTTCACCTATCATATGATGGGAGCATCCACTATCAATGATCCAATTAGTTCTAATGTCTGCTTTGGAAATTAGGGCTAGCTCTTGTTCTTCCTTTTCATCTTCAATGTCCATTTCCTCAAGCAACTTTTCCATGTCTCTAAGGGCAATGAATCCAATTTCATATTCTCCTAAATCTTCATCAGTTACACCTTCTTCAGCATGATAACATTCCTTCTTATATTTGGGTTTGTAATCAGATCTGAACTTCTTGACTCTTATGGGACACTTAGATGCAAATTGACCAATCTTGTTACATGAGAAACATTTGAATGGAAGTTGTCCTTCATATTTTCGTTTACCTTTCTTTTCTCTTCTAGCAATCATAGCAATGATTTATTCTAGTTCTTCATCAAATTATTCTTTCTCATTATGACTAGAGATGTGTAAGGATTTCTTACCATGGACTGAGGCTTTGAAAGTTTTTTCACTTTTAGGTTCAGTCTTTAATCTTGATATCTCAAATGTAGAGATTTTGCTGATCAAGGTCTCTCTCTTGAAGTCTTGTGAGAATTGCATGGTTTCCTCTAGAATAATTATCTTGTTTTTATAGTCTGATGTTAAAGTAGTTGGCAACTTATCCATTATGTCTTCTTCTGATATTTCTCCACCATTGTTTCTGATTCCAGAGACTGCTTCATTTATCCTCTAATTGTACGCTCTAATGTTCTCTTCAGGTAACATCTCAAGACTGTTGTATTTCTTTTTCCATGTCTTCCTGTGTACATTCTTTTCTTGAATATCTCCTTCAAACATATCTTCTAAATACTTCCATATGGTATATGCTCTGTCAATTTTCTTGATCTCAAAGAATTCACTGTCATATAAGGTGTTGATTAGGGCTTCTTTAGAAATTGCATTATGTCTAAATATATTCTTTTTTCTGTTAGTAGCATCATCCTTTGCAAGGTCTTTCAGAGATGGAATTAAAACCTCTTGTGTAGCAATTTCAAAGATCTGAAAGCCAACACACTGTAGATGTGTTATCATTTTTTTTTCCCAATCCAGATAATTTTCTCCATCAAACTTAGGGCTTTCTTTTTTGAAGTAAGACATCTGATCTAACTTAAGTTGTTAGGCTTCTTCTCCAAGGCACTTGGCTCTGATACCAATTGTTAGCATAGTCCCAAATGATAACTAAGAGGGGGGGGGGTGAATCAATTATCAGTAAATTTAGTTCTTTAACTTCAGGATACAACAAAGTAAATGCTTAATCATATAACATAGTACACAACACACAATTTGATTACAGGGAAACCAAATGGTAAAAACCCCGGTGGGAATTAGCACCCACAATGAACTATACTTGTTTATAGTAATCCCATTTAGGAGATATCTCAACCATGTTAGGAGTTGTACTTTACAATGCAATAAGTATAGTGACTTGGTTAAGGGTTGGACCCTGTTAGGAGTCTTTTACAAATAACCCTGTTAGGGGTGGTGGACTCACTGTCCAAAAGCCCACTGCTTGATGGTGAGGGCTACAACCTTCTGTATAATAGATATGCACTATATCTAATGATGAAATATAGAGTAGACCTACTATCTTGATTATTTCCAGTGTATTGCAATCTTTCACTTCTTTCTTCACATAGACTCTTGATGAATGAACCAACTCTGATAATCTGCCATGTACATCTTTCTTCTCTTTTCGTATCATTCACACTTAGCGTGTCACCTTTGACTTGCTATAAGTATCTTCCTCAAAGTATGAGATCATGGGACCTATAAGAAAAATCTTCATAACATCCTTATCAGTTCTACTAAGCACGCAAGCATTATTACAACCTCGCAAGTATAAACTGAATAGATGCGATGCTTCACTAAGTCGGCCTCACCAATTTAACTCTAACTTTGTAATCTTCTTGAAACACGTTTGGCACCTTTGGATTAATATCATCAAATCATAAATAATCATGAATATACACACGTATATATAGAAGATAGACACAACTCAAGAAACACGTGATATACGTCAGCCCTAAACAGTGACACTTTCAGAACTATAACTGCCAATAACATAATTACATAACTTTACTGAAACATCGTATCTGGATCTATGTGTATGAACATAACATAATAAACATGTCAAAAAAATGTATCTATCCATGCAATTCTTCATATCATCATACTAATAAGTACATACATAATTACGACTATGTATTATATGTTATCATCAATGACAAACATACAATCAATCAACTGCTCAGAATCAAATCTCCAACAAACACATTTACAGTGTGTTGGTTTTGATATCTTTGAGATAGCCACACAAGAAGTTGTTATTCCCTCTCTAAGTGACCTTGCAAAATATGATGCTACTAGTAGACAAAAGGAGACAATCATAGCTAATGCAATTTCCAAAGAAGCCCTTATAAGTGCCCTATCCGACAGTGAATTTTCTAAGATCAAGAACTTAGACAAGGCATACACAATATGGAAGTATTTAGAAGACATGTTTGAAGGAGATATTCAAGTAAATAATGTGCATAGGAAAACATGGAAAAATAAATACAACAGTCTTGAGATGTTACCTGAAGAGAACATTAAAGCCTACAATCAGAGGATAAATGAAGCAGTTTGTGGAATCAGAAACAATGGTGGAGAAATATCAGAAGAAGATATAATGGACAAGCTGTTGACTACTCTAACATCAGACTATGAGAACAAGATCATTATTCTAGAGGAAACTATGCAATTTTCACAAGACTTCAAGAGAGAATTTGATGAGTAAAATATTGGCATTTAAGATATTTAGATTAAAGACTAAACCCAAAAGTGAAACAGCCTTCAAAGCATCAATTCATGGTAAGAAATCTCACATCTCTAGCAATAATGAGAAAGAAGAAATTGATGAAGAACTAGAAGAAATTATTGCGATGATTGCTAAAAGAGAAAAGAAAGGAAAAGGAAATTATGAAGGACAACTTCCATTCAAATTTTTCTCATGCAAAAAGATTGGCCACTTTGCATCCAAGTGTCCTACAAGAATAAATAAATTCAGACCTGATTATAAACCTAAATACAGAAAGGAATGTTATCATGCTGAAGAAGGTGTAACTGATGAAGATTCAGGAGAAGGTGAAATTGGATTCATTGCCCTTAAAGACATGGAAAACTTTCTTGAGGATATAGACATTGAAGATGACAAGCAAGTATAGGAGTTAGCCCTAATTTCCAAACCAGACATCAGAACTGATTGGATCATTGACAGTGGATGTTCTCACCACATGATAGGCAATAAAGATAGATTTGTTTATCTAGAAAAGTACAAAGGTGGTATGGTTAGATTTGGAGATAACACTCCCAAACCTATCATAGGCAGAGGATCCATCACCCTAGAAGGAAAGAATAAGATAGATGATGTAATTCATGTTGATGGACTACATCACAATCTACTAAGCGTTGGACAACTACTTGACAAAGGTTATCATTTGGAATTCAAAGACAACAAATGCATCATTAGCAACAAAGATGGACACATAATTGCATCAGGATAAAAAACAAAAGGTAATTTTTTCATCTAAATTCTTATGTAAGTTGTTTTGTTGCAAAAGTGGATGATAGTTGGTTATGGCATAAGAGACTTTGTCATATCAAATTTGATAATATAGTAAAGATAAGAAATGTCAAAGTAGTTAGAGATCTTCCTAGTATTGCAAGACCATTGGACACAATGTGCAGGGAATGTGTTATGGGAAATCATGTAAGGAGCTCTTTCAGAAGCAAGCAGAACTCAGCTAAAAACAAACTAGACATAGTGCATACAAATTTGTGTGGTCCAACTCAAACAAAATCATACTATGGAGAAAGGTATTTCATCTTGTTTGTTGATAAATTTTCAAGGATGATGTGGGTTGCATTCTTAAAGGTTAAGTCTGAAGCCTTTGAGAAGTTCAAAATATTCAAATCCAAAGTTGAGAATGAATCTAGATTAAAATTAAAGTGTCTAAGATCAGATAGAGGAGAAGAATTCACTTCTGACCAGTTTTATGACTACTGTGAAGAACATGGAATGAAAACACAGTTGAGTGCACCCAAAACCCCACATCAGAATGGGATAACAGAGAGAAGGAATAGGATCATACTTGATACAGTGCACACTATGATGATTGAAGGAAAATTTTTGCACACCTATTGGAGAGATGCAGTCAATACAGTAGTCTATACTATCAACATAACACAACTAAGGCCAGGTGTGGAAAAAACACCTTATGGACTGTGGTTTGGTAATGTACCTACAGTGAAATACTTCAGAATCTTTGGTAGCAAGTGCTACATCAAGAGAGATGATGGTGTTGGTAAGTTTGATGCTAGAAGTGATGAAGGTATTTTCCTTGATTACTCTACTATTAGCAAAGCATAGAGATGTTTCAATTTGAGATTAAAGAAAATAATTGAAAGCACTCATGTAAAGATTGATGAAAAGTTCATGGTTCAAGAAAGGTACTATGAATATGCACCCATGATTGAAGATGAACCCAGGCCTAGCAGCAAAGACACTATTATTGAAGAAATGTTTGATTGTGTTGATGTATCATGTAATGAACTTGAATCAAGCAAAGAAGTATCTGAAGTTAAAAATGAGGATGTCACACCAAAAGTTCCAAAATTCACATCCAAATACCATTCAAAGGATGAAATCATTGGAGATCAGAGCAGTAGAGTCTTGACCAGATCTAAAGAAAAAATTATGTCAATAGATGAAGAGGTATGTTTACTTTCACAGATTGAACCTTTAAATGTTGAAGATGCTTGCAAGGACTCTGATTGGCAGAAAGCAATGGAAGAAGAATTAGATCAAATAATCAAAAATGATACATGGGAATTGGTTCCCAGGCCTAGTGACAAAAATGTGATAGGAACAAAGTGGGTATTCAGGAATAAGATGAATGAAGATGGTACAGTGGTCAGAAACAAAGAAATACTAGTGTTTAAAGGATATGCACAAAGGGAAGGGATAGATTATAGTGACATATTTTCCCCTGTGAGAAGACTAGAAGCCATCAAGTTATTCTTGGCATATGCAACATTCAAAGATTTTAAAGTGTATTAGATGGATGTCAAATCAACCTTTCTGAATGGTGACTTAAAGGAAGAAGTCTACATAGAACATCCTGAAGGATTTAATCTATCAGATAAACCAGACATGGTATGCAGATTGAATAAAGCACTCTATGGACTCAAACAGGCCCCAAGTGCTTGGTATGAGAGACTAGATGGTTACCTCACCAAGATTGGATTCAAGAAAGGAGCAACAAATTGCAACTTATTTATAAGAGAGACACCTGATGGACTACTACTTGTCACCATATTTGTTGATGACATTATCTTTGGAGGTAATGACAAGCTTAGTGCATAATTTGCAAAATAAATGCAGAATGAATTTGAGATGAGCATGATTGGTCCTATAAAATACTTTTTAGGATTGAATGTAAAACAGACAGATAAAGGAATATTCATAAATCAGTCCAAATATGTGAAGGAAATATTGAAGACTTTCAAGATGGAGGACTATAAACCAGTATGCACTCCCATGATAATAGGAAGAAAGCTTTCTAAAGAAGATGATTCCAAAGTAGTTGACAAGACATTGTACAAGTCTATGATTGGAAAACTTATATATCTTACTCAATCTAGACCAGACATATCTAATGCAGTTGGCATTGTTGGTAGATTTGCAGCTGAACCAAAACAAAATCACCTAATGGCAATCAAAAGAATATTCAGATATCTAAAGGGAACTATAGACTATGGTTTATGGTATCCTAAATCAAAGAATGTACAACTTCATGTGTATACAGATGTAGATTGGGCAGGTTGCAAGTTGTATTGATGACAGGAAGAGTACTTCTGGAGGAGAAATATTTCTTGGAGATAGGTTGGTTTCTTGGGTAAGCAAGAAGAAAAATTGTGTCTCTCAGTCGACAACAGAAGCTGAATATGTTGCAACAGCTTTGAATTGTTCAACAATGGTTTGGATCAAGCAGATGGTTAAAGATTTTGGCATACATGTTTATTATCCTATTGTTATTCACTATGATAACACCAACACTATCAACATGTCCAAGAACCCTATGATGCACGCAAAGACAAAGCACATTGAGATCAAATACCATTTTCTTAGAGAAAAAGTTGCAGATAATGAAGTGAAATTGGATTATGTGAGCACCAAAGAACAGTTGGCAGATATTTTCACAAAGCCTTTATCAAAAGATACGTTTGAGAATCTCAGGGAGAATTTGGGAGTAATTCCCTCTCCTAAGTCTGATTAGATAAAGCAGCAAGAACATCAGTCTATAGTGAATAGTGAATGGTTGACTACTCTACTTCTTGAGTATTACCTTTGCCTAATTTCTTATGGCACCCTTTGCCATTGATGTCAAAGGGGGAGTATATAGTAAGGGGGAGATGTACTCTTTTGTATTTCTTTTACTCTCTTTTGGAGATGAGTTTTCTCCTGCTATATTTTTCTTCTTTATTCCATTTGTGAGAGTTGCATTGGTTTGTACATGTTTACCTAATTAGGCCTTCGGTTGCAATTTGTCATTCATTATTTCATTTTATTCTTAGACCTTTTCACTTATTTCTAAGTTTCACTTAAGAGAGAGTGTTGGAGTATGCATATTTGTTGCATCTCATACATAGGTTTGTTTGATAATGCACATTGACATATTGTTGCATTTCATAATTGTGCACATGTTCCTGCATAATTGAGAATATATTTTCAAATTCATGTCTAACTTAATCTCACTTAGGGGATCTTTAGTAGAGCCCAATTTGGCCTAGTTAAGTCTAGTTGAGCTCTAGTTTAGCTTAGTTTTCTTTTTATCTTTTCTCTATTATCATGGATAGTAATTTTTATTAAAAAAATATTCACTTACACATTTTAATGAATCCATTTCTAATCCCAATTAATTTTGTGCAATAAGTATATAATTCTTAGGTTGTGTTAAAAATTATATTTCTTTATTTCTCTTTTTGCTAGGTAGTTTTCCTATAGACAATTCTTTGCTCGTAGTTTTAAATCACCATCAACCTCTATTTTGAAAGAGGAAACCTAACACTTTTAAAATCAAAATGTAACCTTATTAATTTCTTACTAATAGTTACAATTCAAACCAACACATGTTTATGGGGATCTATGTGCTATGTGTTAGAGAATTAGGGAATTTTATCTAATATTTATTAATTAGGTCCTTTAATTTTATATTTAATTAATCTAAAATTAGGTGTTTTATCTCAGCTAGAGTTTTCTTTTCTATCTTGAGTTCAGGGGTAATTGAACTTAATTTTGATCCTACATTATATTTTTTTAGTTTTCCTAAATTTAGGATTACAGAATCTCTTTCTTTATATA
>MU225383.1:704644-726924 GCA_018584345.1 Thuja plicata
TATATATATATATATATTCATTGACTGTGTTGAAGACAATTATTCAATTGTGTATTGTCATTGATGTATACACAAATGTATTAATGTTACACAAATGTCTAATCCTAACCGAGCATAGTTAGTGTATGTTGAGATCTCTCAGGCATTGAAGAAGACTCCAGTATCCACCAAGTGATTCTCAGAACTAACCGAGTTCACTTGGGAAATACAGTAAGGTCGGACATCGAAGGATTACATTGTTAACCGAGTTATGCATTTAGTATCAGTCGACTAACAACAATTTACACTTTATATTTAATTGGTTAAATACAACTGACAAATTTGATATTTATTATCTATTTGGAAGGTTATTCAAGCCTTCTTGACAAGGGTTATCATATATATACAAGTTCAAGTTTGTATTGAATGTATGATTTTTTTGATATGAAGAGTGAAGGCAAAATAAGAGGGAATTCTGATTAAGGATAAAATATCCAGACCGAGATGCATAAGAATATTTGATTAGTAAGGATCCAGTTAAAGATAGAAAATAGATCTGAATCTACAAATTTAGTTACTTATTCAATCAGATCAATTCATTGTTACTCTCTAACAATTGTAGCAGTGATCCAAATCTCTTTACAAAGTAGACTTAACAGTCTTTCATAAATCCTCTCACAAGGTGGAATTTCTAGATTGAAGTGTTTGGAGACCTCTAACAAGGCCACTCCTTACAAGGTGATTAAATCCTCTAACAGGGTCACACCTTACAGTCAATTTTTTTTAACCTTTAACAGGGTTGGCTCTTAACAGGGCTCACTTCAGAAGAGTGAAAAATAGTAACTAGTTTCAATTGGTGGTTCTCCCAAATTGGGTTTCCATGGTAAATCTTTGTGTCATCTATGTATATGTTATTTTCTTTATGTTTTATGTTTCTGTACTTAATCACTAAAGGATAATTACTTTTAATATCTTAAGATTTCTTTGTTAACCAAGTAACAACATAATATCTTTGTTAACCAACTAACAGTGATAAGTTTGATTAAGACATCTAAGGGACTTGGATTTGTTTTTGTGGTAACTGATTCACCCCTCCCCTCTCAGTTACTCAACTCATTTCCAACAATTGGTATTAGAGATTTTGGTGCTTTTAGGGAAGGTTTCAAGGCATAAGCTAAAGATCAAAGATGTCTTATATAAGGGAGATCCCCAAGCTAAAAAAAGACAACATCGTTGCATGGAAAGAGTTGATGAGGCTACATCTATCTACTATTGGAGATACTTGTTTTCAATTCTTTGACCACAAGTATGTGGAACCACCTAGACCTATGTTTGTGGATCAAATGGTGGACATGAAGAATAATAACATAATGATGATTGATATAGCTTCTTCACTCATCTATTCATAATTTGATGAGGTCAAGGACTGCCCTACTACCTATGATATGTGGAAGAAACTGCATGATATCCATGGAGGAGATGACAATGTAAAGAGATCCAAAGTAGAGAGTCTTAGAGGTCAGTTTGATAAGATAGAAATGAAAGGAGAAAACATTACAAAATACAGTGAGAGAATCAAGAAAAGTGCTAGTGCCATTAGATTTTCTAGTGGAAAGATTGAAGACAAAATAATGGTTAACAAGGTATTGAGAAATTTACTTCCTATCTATGCTATTAGAGTTTCATCTATTCAAGAGATGAGGTGCAGTAATGATATAAATCTAGATGCATTGGTTGGAAGGCTAACAACTTTTGAATTGGATAATTTTGACAATTATTCTCCTAATCCTAGCAATTTTTAGTCTACATTCAGAGCCAAATGAAGCCTCGTTAAGATGGATAAAAGAGGAAAAAAAATTGACAATGATAGTGATAATGAATGTGATGATGAAGATCTAGAAATCATTGAAACACTACTTGCAAAGAGAGTTGCCTAAGAAAAAGGGAAATACATGATGCAAGGAGGGGAAGGAGAAGGGGCCCAAGGCACTCCCAACCACCAAACCACCTTGCAGAACCAATGTGGAAACACAACAACACAGTGAGAGAAGAAACATAAGAAATCCCTTATATTTACTTGATCAAAATCATTACATTTTGGGCTATAAGGCCTTCCCAGTTTCAGCCATATATTCAATGAATTACAATAAGATCTTCATACAATAGAGATCATAGACCTTTGATCTCAATATCTAAACATTTGATTTCTTTCTCTAAGATTCCTCCCTAAACTAAGAACATACAAACAAGTATATACAAGAGTCCACCAAAGAGGTTGGCACTCAAATTCATAAGAGAGACCCATATTTAGGTCCACATAGATCCTAATGAGAGACCCCACATAAATTAATCCATTGAAATTAACTAAAGAATTCAACCAAAGATCCAACTCCCAAAATAAGCATGTTAGGCAAAGCATGACCAAGCAACAGAGAGACTCAGGCAAAGAACACCCCAAGCAACAGGAAAATAGAACCCGAGCATCAGAAGAGAAACCTGAGAAACAGGAGACCCGTCAGTAAAGCATGGCTGAGAAACAAGAAAATAAGCATTCCCAAGAGATAAAACTTGAGAAAGAGAGATAGGCATGCCCAAGAAATAGAACCCGAGTGATAGAGAAAAGCATGCTCGAGTAGCAAAACTTGAGCGATAGAACAAATTTAAAAAATATAAGAAAACATCTCTTTTGTTTGGTTGTGCAGGATTGCTAATGACCCAAAATTCTATTGTTTCAAACACTTGGGGTTACAAGAAATAATTCTCCAAATCATGTATCAGGTCCAACATGAAATGAATCCAACTTAGATTGATAAATCCTAGATGAGTCCTCAATCGGTTTGTTCTTCCACTTTACCAGATATTCCATGTATTCCTTTCCTCTTGTGCTTCTGCCAACTTTCTGTTTTAAAATATTTTCAACTTCTTCTATCTTCTTCTTAGGATAATCCCTTGGTACTGCCATTTCTTCATCAGGTTCATGATATACATACAAGTCTAAAATATTGAATATAGGTTATATATCCATGTCATCAGGTAATTCAAATTCATAAGCATTTCCACTGTCAAATATTCTAAATATTTTGCAAGGACCAAATTTTTTCATCTTTAGTTTACCATATGTTGGAATAGGAAATCTTCCTTTCTTCAAATGAACCATTACAGCATCACCAACTTCAAATTTTTTATGTCTTCTTGATCTGTCTGCACTATCTTTGTACTTCAAATTACTCTTTTCCATCTTCCATTTTACATCTTCATTCAATGTCTTCATAAATTTTGCAAATTCTCTTGCTTCAACACTTCTTTTCTCTTCACCAACAATATCTCTCAAATTTGATATACCTCTCGATTGTGTGCCATTAACAATCTCAAAAGGTTTCTTTCCAGTACTTCTATTCACTGAATTGTTGTATGCAAACTCTGCTTGTGCCAACATCAAATCCCAATTGCTTGGTGTGTCTCCAACTAAGAATCTCAATAAATTACCCAAAAGTTTGGTTTACAACCTCTATTTTTCCATTAGTCTGTGGATGAAATATAGAACTAAAATTTAACTCAATATCCAACTTCTTCCAAATTGTTCTCCAAAAATAGCTAACAAACTTACTGTTTGGGTCAGAAATGATACTCCTTGGTAATCGATGCAATCTGAAAATTTCCTTAAAGAAAAGATCTTCTATGTGTACTACATCTGATGTTTTCTTACATGGTATGAAATGTGTCATCTTAGAAAATATAGCCACCACAAAAAATATAGAATCATTACCTCTTGATGTCCTAGGTAAACCAAGAACAAAATCCATACTGATATCACTCCAAGGTTTCTTAGGAACAATAATTGGTGTATACAAACTAGTATTCTGACTTACTCCTTTGGGAACTTGGCAAACTCCACAACTTCTCACAAATTTCTAAACATCCTTATACAACTGAGGCCAAAATTCCCTCTCCTTTAGCAAACTCAATGTTTTATCAATACCAAAGTATCCAACCAATCCACTACTATGTTTCTCTTTTATCAAATTAGTTCTCATTGAACCTCTTGATATACACAACTAAATACCTTTGAACAACATATCTTCCTAAATGAAATATTATTCATACTTTCTTGATTGATTTGAATTAGGGTCTTTGCGCACTCTCCACTACTCTGAAAAATCAGGATCACTTTCATACAAATTCTTCATGTCATCAAAACTAAGAACTTCAATTCTCATTTCAGTCAACAAAGATCTTCTTCTACTCAATGCATCAAAAACTCTGTTAGAAACTCCACTCTTATGCTTAATCACAAATGTAAAGCTCTACAAATACTCTACCTATTTAATATGTCTCTGATTCAACTTGTTTTGATTACCCAAATATTGAAAAGCCTTATGATTAGTATACAACACAAATTCATTTGGCATCAAATAATGTCTCCACTTCTTCATAGCTTTCACAATAGCATAGAACTTCTTATCATAGACAAAATATTTCCTTTTTTCATCATTCAACTTTTCACTAAAGAAAGCAACAGGTTTACCTTCTTGAGTCAACACAGATCCAATTTCACTTCCACTTGCATCACCTTCAACTTGAAATACCTTATTAAAATTAGGTAAGGTTAACACAAGTAATTCAACAACCTTCAGCTTCAAAGCTTCAAAACTCTTATCAGTTCCATGTGTCCATTTGAATTCTCTTTTGTCTCCTCTCATTGTCTCAGTCATAGAATTACAAATAGAACTGAAATTTTTGATAAACTTCTTGTAAAAACTTGCCAATCCATGAAATGATCTTACCTCAATGACATTTTTAGGTGTAGGCCAACTGAATATAGCCTCAAATTTTATGGATCCATCTTCAAACCATCATCTGAAATCACAAAACCCAAATACACAAGTTCTTCTTTCATGAAGGAACATTTCTTTATATTTATTAGCAACTTTTTCTCTTTCAATCTCTGCAACACTTTCCTTATATGCATCAAATGCTCTTCTCTAGTCTTACTAAATATTAGAATATCATCCAAATATACAATCACACACTTATTAAAAAATTTCTTTAGAACTTCATTCATTAACCTCATAAAAGTACTTGGTGCATTAGTTAAACTAAAAGGCATAACCAACCACTCATGCAAACCTTCCTTTGTCTTGAAAGCGGTCTTCCATTCATCTCCTTCTCTAATTCTGATATGATGATATCTACTTTTCAAATCAATTTTGGTAAAATATTTTGCTCCACTCAAACAATCCATTATATCATCCATTCTCGGTATAGGAAACCTATACTTCACTGTGATCTTATTAATTTCTCTCAAATCAGTGCACATTCTCCATTCTTCTTTAGTGCCAACATAGCAGGTACTATACATGGACTCAAAATTTCTTGAATCAAGCCTTTGTTCAACAATTCATGAACTTGTTGGTTAAGCTCTTCGTTCTCGGTCGGTGTTAATTGATGTGGTGCTTTTTTTGGTAAACTAGCTCCAGGAATCAGATCCATACAATGACTGATATCTCCCATTGGTGGTAAACCATCAGGTACATTATCTGATATTATCTCCTTATACTGAGTGAGTAAATTTCCAAATTTTGCAAGAATGTCATCTTCTATATTCTTACTTGGTTTGTTAGGAATCAAAGCATAAAAAATATTATTTCTTTTCAAATCTTTAACAAACTGTCTACCTTCCATCATAAAAACTTTCACAAATGTACATATCTCACCAATAGATTCTTTAGTCAAAAGAAAAAACACTTTCTTCTTACCATCAACCCAAATAGAGTATGTATTCAATCTTCCATCATGTATAGCATGTCTATCATATTGCCAAGGTCTACCCAAAAAAATATGACAACAATCCAAGGACATAATATCACACAACACCTTATCATAATCCTTTCTAATTTTTAGATTCACAAAACATTGTTCACTCACCATTAATGTATCATCATCCTTGATCCATGAGATTTGATAGGGTTTTGGGTGCTTCATCCTCTCCAATTGCAAATTTGAAACCATTTCCTCTGATTCTAGATTCTCCAAGCTTTCACTATCAACAATCACTTTCCAAACTTTATTTGCAACTCTACATCTAGTCTTAAACAAAATTTTCCTGATTGGATCTTTCTTATCCTTCTCACTCCATATTATCCTTTGGATCATGAAATTTCCTTCCTTTTCAGCTTCATTTGGTGACTCCTCTTGCACCAATGAATTTCTACTACTACTACCTTTCTTTCTTGCATGTGTACACTCAAAGGATTTATGTCCTTCACAATATTTGTAACAAGTAACTTGGAATCCTTTTCTGTTATAACCACCTCTAGAGTAATTACCTCTTCCTCGATATGAATTTCCACCCTTCCATTCATTCTTTCCTTTGTCTTGAGTTGTGTCTGAATTTGACTTGTTTGGTTCATATCTACTATTCTCACCATGATATCTGCCTCTTCCTCTAGGGAGTCTACCTCCTCTACCTCTTTGTCTTTGTTGATATCTTATGTTCAACTTTTATTCAGCTCTTAGGGAAAATTGATATGCCTCCTCAATGCCTTCCATCTTGATCAATTTGATCTCATCTTGTAGGGAACTTCTCAAGCCATTCAGGTATCTTGCAACTCTTTCTACTTCATCTTCAACATGTCTAGATCTAATATCCAATTTATAGAGATCCTCAGTGTAATCTTTTACTGATTTGTCTTTCTACTTCAGAATTTGCATCCACCAGATTAGGTTAATCTAATAATCACAAGGTAGAAAATTGCCTTTCAATTTATTTACCATCTTATCCTATACCTTGATTTTGTCTTTACCTTTCTTCTTCTGATCCAATTACAGATGTTCCCACCATAGGGATGCATGTCCTTTCATTTTTGTGCTTGCAATATTCACCTTCTTATCCTCTACCATATTATCATATTCAAAATACTTTTCCATCTTTGTTATCCAGTCAATCAACTCATCAAAATCCAATTTTCCACTACACTCGGGATGATTGAACTGAGCTATGGATTTCAAGGTTGTTAAATCTATCATGAATCACTCTTCTTCCTGATTCATTACAAGTGTAGGTGCAACTACCTTGAACCTCTTCAATTTCATCATCACTAACATCATCAAGATGTCTTCCTCTATGTTGGGCTATCTCAATAGCTTCCAATGTTGCAACCATCTATCTAAGCATATAAAATAGACCTGGATCTACATTTCCTCTCCCACGAACCATATTGAATCCGTTTGCAATTGTAGGTCAGATCATAATTTGTTACCCTACAACAATACCAACTAGGGTTAGGGTTTAAAGAAGGAACTTAGATCTCACCAGGCTTTGATACCACCTGATGCAAGGAGGGGATGGAGAAGGGGTCCAAGGCACTCCCAACCATGAAACCACCTTGCAGAACCAATGTGGAAACAAAAAAACATAGTGAGAGAAGAAACAACAGAGATCCCTTATATTTACTTGATCAAAATCATTACATGCTGGGCTGTAAGGCCTTCCCAATTTCAGCCATATATTCAATGAATTACAATAATATGTTCATACAATAGAGATCACAGACCTTCGAGCTTAATATCTAAACATTTTATTTCTTTCTCTAAGATTCATCCATAAACTAAGAACATACAAACAAATATATACAAGAGTCCATCAAGAGGTCGGCACTCAAATTCATAAGAGAGACCTAGATTTAGGTCCACACAGATCCCAATGAGAGACCCCACATAAATTAAGCCATCAAAATTAACTCAAGAAGTCAACCAAAGATCCAACTCCAAAAATAAGCATCTCAGGCAAAGCATGACAAAGAAATAGAGAGACTCAGGCAAAGAACACCCTAAACAACTGGAAAATAGAACCTGAGCATCAGAAGAGAAACCTGAGAAATAGGAGACCCATCCATAAAGCATGATTGAGCAACAAGAAAACAAGCATGCCCGAGAGACAAAACCCGAGCAACAAAGATAGGCATGCCCGAGAAACAAAACCTGAGTGATAGAGACAAGCATGCCTGAGAAGTAGAACCCGAGCAACAAAGAACAAATTAAAGAACTATAAGCAAACATCTCTTTTTTTGTTTATGCAGGATTGCTAATGACCCAAGATTCTCCTGCATCAATACAAAGGAAGAACACCATTGATTTTCTTCTCTTGTGACGAAGTTTGACACATTGCTGCTAAGTGACCAAAAAAAGAAGACAAAGATGAGAAAAATTTCAACAATTAAAAAGGCAAGAAAGATTTCAAAAGTTACAAAAGCTACAAGGACAAAGGTAAGAAATCTTGTTATTTTGCAAAATATTTTGACAGTGATGAAGATGAAGATGAAATGGTTTACATTGCTATTAAGGATGAGTCAGAAAATGAAAAGACCACACTTTTCTCTCATGCTAATGACACCTGGATAATTGATAGTGGTTGTTCTCACCACATGACTGGTGATAAAACTAAATTTGAACATCTTGAGCACTATGATGGTGGGAGTGTTATATTTTGGAATAATGAACCTTACTATGTGAAAGGTAAAGGTTGTATTGCTCTAACTCAAGGAATAAAATGTGATAATTCTTATTGGGTTGAAGGACTAAGGCATAATCTACTGAGTGTGGCATAGATGAATAACATTGGTTTCAAGGTAGAATTCATGAATGGTAAGGCCAAGCTCTTGGATGGTAAAGGAAACCTAGTTGGAACTAGCAGACAAACAAAAGGTTATCTATTATATCTTGATCTCATTGAAATTTCATGTTTTATTGCACAAGTAGAAGAAAGTTGGTTATGGCATAAAAGGTTGTGTCATGTGAACTTTGATAGCCTAGTCAACATAAGAAAGAAATGAAGAGTAAGAGGTATTCCTATTTTGAATAAACCTGAATTAGCAATATGCAAACAATGTCAAATTGGGAAGATGGGAAAAACTAGTTTCAAGAGCAAGAATTACAATACTCAAGAAGTCTTGGAGTTAGTGCATACTAATCTATGTGGACCAATTGGAACAACAAGATACACTGTAGAGAAGTATTTCATTCTATTTTTTGATCATCATTCCAAAATGATCATTGTTATGTTTCTCAAGGAGAAATAAAAAGCTTTTCAAAAGTTTAAGTGGTATCTTGCCAGAGTTGAGAATGAAATAGGAAAGAAACTAAAGTGCCTAAGATCTAATAGAGGAGGTGAATTCATTTCTAATGAGTTCAAAAAATTCTGTAATGAAAGAGGAATCAAGAGATAAGTATCTACCCCTGGTACACCACAACAAAATGGAATATCATAAAGAAGAAATAGATCTAATATGGATTGTGAAAGAACCTTGATGATTGAAAAGAATGTTGCAACTAAATACTGGAAGGAAGCTATCAGCACTACAGTTCACACCTTGAACAGAGTTCAACTAAAGAAAGGTATCGATCACACACCTTTTGAATTATGGTATGGCTATAAACCCAAACTTCATTATTTCAAAGTATTTGGAAGTAAATGTTACATCTTGAAGGAAGAAAGAAATCGAAAATTTGATGTAAAAGGTGATGAAGGCATATTCCTAGGCTACTCCTATAAAATAAAAGCATATAAATGTTTGAATCTTGCTACTCATAAAGTCATAGAAAGTGTACATGTGAAGATTGATGAGTTTGCAGAGAGAAGTGAAGAACAAAGTAGTAAAGAGCCTAAGGACTAAAAGAACTTGGTGTATTCTGAACCTATTACTATACCTAAGACACAAGAAATGGTGATTAGACAAAAACCATGTCAACCTCTGAATTCATCTGCACAAACTTTGTTACAAACTGTGCAACCTGAGGTGCTAACAGTCACAACCGAGTCTTAGACAAAGGGAACCGAGTATTAGATAGAGGGAACCGAGTCTCTGATAGAGGAAACTGAGTCTCAGACAAAGGCAATCGAGTCTTAGATAGTGGAACCTGAGTATTAGTCAGAAGAGAAGAAGAAAATGTTTGAGCATGGTGAAACAAGTGGAAAAATCCCAGAATCAAAGAAGAAGGAACCCATACTTGCAAAATATGTTAGAAGGCATCATGCACGTGAACAAATAATTGGAGATTAGACAAAAGGTATAATGACAAGGAACGAACTTAAAGGTACATGTTTGCTTAGTGAAATTGCACCTAGAACCATTAAAGCTACTTTGAATGATGAAAGATGGATAGAAGCCATGAATGAAGAAATTGAGCAGAAAGAAAAGAGAAAAACCTGGACTCTTGTGCCTAGACCAGAAGATAAGAATGTAATTGGTACTAAGTGGGTTTGTAGAAACAAGTTGAATGAAAAAGGTAAAGTTTCTAGATAAAAGGAAAGATTAGCGTGTTAAGGATATGCTCAAAAAGAGGGTATTGATTATGGAGAAAATTTTTCTCCTGTTGCAAGAATTAAAGGAGTCAGAACTCTTCTGGCATATGCAGTACATAAAGGATTCAAGGTATAACAAATGGATGTAAAATTTGCATTCTTGAATGGAATTCTGGAAGAGGAAGTCTATGTTGAGCAACCTCAAGGTTTTGTTCATCCTAACAAAAGGAATATGGTTTGCAAATTGCACAAAGCCTTGTATAGACTGAAGCAAGCTCCTAGATCCTAGTATGAGAGACTGCATGGTTACCTAGTAAGTATTGGATTTTAGAGAACTAATGACAATAGTATCTTGTACATCAAAGAAGGACCTCAAAACAAGATACTATTAGCAGAGATATTTGTTGATGATATACTATTCACTAGATATGAGATTTATGCAAAGCATTCTCTGAAGCTATGAGTAAGGAATTTGAGATGTTTATGTTTAAAGAAATCAAATTATTTGTTGGTTTACAATTTCATCAGATGAAGGATGGTATTTACATTACTTAGTCTAAATACATCAAAGAGATACTAAAGAAATTTGGAATGGAAGATTCCAAACCAGTTGGGATACCTATGTCTACTGGACATAAGTTGTCTAAGGATGATGACTCAAAGGAGTTAAATCAAACTATCTAAAAATACATGATTGGTAAACTCCAATATGTTGTTCACACTAGGCCTGATATTGCATTAGCAGTTGGTATTGTTGCAAGGTTTTTAGCTAATCCTAGAGAGAATCATTTGATGGCTATCAAAAGGATTCTGAGATATCGTAAGGGCACTGAAGAATATGGATTATGGTACAAGAAAGGAGGAAAATTTGATTTAAAGAATTTTACTAATGTTGATTGGGCAGGAAGTGTTGATGAAAGAAAGACCACCAGTGGTGGACCGTTATTTATTGGAAAGAGGTTAGTATCTTGGACTAGCAAGAAATAGAATTGAATTTCTCAGTCTACAACATAGGCAAAGTGGTGTAGGAGCACACCTAGGCTAACCTCCTTAGTTTGATTATTTTGGCTTGTACTTGACATTGGCCAAGTCAAGATAGTTAGGTTATTTTTGGACCTTAGAAGGTCATTGCAATGTGGGCTAAGTGAGTTAGTCATTAGGACTAAGGTCACCAAATTAGCCATTGTTAGTACTTTTTATATTTCTTAGGCTTAGTTGCTTAAATGTTAGATTTGAGCCATGAATGTGTCTTAAACACATAAATGATGTCATAGAGATGCCATATGGTCATAAATGGTATTGGATACTCGAAATCAAGAGGTTAGAGGTCCTAAAACTTAGGGAGGAGGCATAATGGCAAAGATGCCAAAAGTTGCTAAAATGTTGGTATGGCAACATTTGTAATTATTGCATGCAACTCGATTATCTTTGGATCCCCTTATGAATAGGAAGTGGGAATCAACCAACAGTCCCTAGAATCATGGAGATGGAATCTAAAGTTACCCAAAGACTCAAATCTAAGGGTTAGTCATTGATTGTAACAAGTTTTGAATTTGAATACAGCTCTGCAACTCTGTATTCAGAAATCCTGAGCATTTTGTTATGACAGTCATATGTAATGGATTGAAAGACTGAAACTAATTTTTTTTTTGTGTTCCTAGGATAGTTTGAAGCATCTTTAATTCATTAAGCTATTTGTTTAGAGGTAGTGTAAGGCCTTAGATAAAATATTTTGTGTTTTGTGTGTTCATTGGTCCTGTCCTGACCAGTCAGTTGATTCATGGCTCCCCCATGAAATCTAACCATGGGATCTTCCTAAGGATAGATTAAAATGTTAGGGGAGTCAATGGTCTATATGTATGTAGAGTTAGGAGTCAGGGAAATTTGAGTTGCTATTTTTAGTTCCAAGCCCTAGGCGAGCATGCACTGTCCGGTTAGTGGTTTGGAGGTGAAATAGTGAGCATTCTTATCTAGGGTAGTGAAGTACTGTATAGAATAAGTGTAGTTTTAGTTAGTTAATAGTCATATCTTGACATGCAAGGAGGGTCGAGTTTATATCAATCCATTTGGTCAATTTTTGAGCAATTTTTGCATTGTGTTGCAGACTGTCCTAGAAGTTAGGCCTATTGATCCTAGTTTGTAGGAACCCTATGTATGGAGGACTTCTAAAACTAAAACCTTAAAAATATCTTGTAAAGTGATAGAGGGTATCTGAATGTGTGATTGGTTTTTCAACTTATTTGGGAAATTTTTGAAAGAAGTGGGAAAAACACACTATAAAAGGCTACAAGGAATATGCCTCAATTAGGCTTCCAAGTGATTGAATCCTTGAACCCGGTAAAGACCAAGTTGAAGATCCTAGTCAATGGTTTCAAATGACAAGGAGATGAACATTTTCAAGTGGATAGATGTCCCTACAATGAATCATTAATGTTAGAGTGGAATTGGCACTTAGATCCTTCTAGGTGTAGTGGAAGAAGTGAAGAATTGAACTAACTAAAAGGTTTTAGTCTTTCAAGGTGAAGCACATGAGTTGATAACTCTTAGAGAAGAATTGGAATTGGACTTAGTTAATCATCTAAGGCAATTAGGACCTAGTAGAGATTAGGTTCCTAAAAGAGACAAGTTAAGGTCTCTTGGTTGAAGTGCTAGGAAGCCTTGGAACACTCACATCATATTGGTATCAGAGCTTGATTGAGATCAGGCTTGTGGTGGATGTTTCAACCTACTGAATCAGTTGGAGAGATTACACCATTTGGATCAGTAGAAGACAAAGCCATGGTGACTAACTCTGAGTTAGCAAAAAAGGTTGATGAGAAAGAAGAAGACAACAAGTTGTTAAGAGAAAGGTTGTCTCAAATGGAGCAACTCTTGGGAGAAGTCCAAGACAAAGGTAAGAAGATTAAAGATAAGATAGATCAGAAAGAAGAAGAAGAAGCAAGGGAAAAGGGAGTGGATGTAGAAGAGGAAGTTCCAACCCCTACCCCTGTCAGTGACCAAGAACCCTTCTTCAAGGCACTAAAGGCTTTAAGTGGCAAAGCTTTAGAGGGTGTACCACTTTTTAGTGGACAAATGGATCCAAATTCAGTTGTGGATTGGATTGATAGCATAGAGAATCATTTCGAATGTGATGGTATCACAGAGGCCCAAAAAGTGAGTGTGGTCAAGTCAAGGTTGAGAGGATCAGCTCTCAAATGGTGGAGGTTTGTTCAAACTAAAAGGGAGAAAGAAGGAAAGAGTACTATAGTCTCATGGAAGGAATGGTGACTAAGTTCAAGCAGACTTACTTTCCTGATGATTATGAGGTTCAGATGCATAGGAGAAGACGCAATCTTAGAAAAAAATATTTGGATGTCCAAGCATACACCGAAGACTTCCAAAAGTTGTGCCTAATATCACAAGTGGTGGAAGATGAAAGCATCAAGTTAGCTAGATATTTGAATGGACTTAAGTGGTCTATTCAAGAAGACATGAGTCTTGTGAACTTCAAAACCATTCACCAATGTTATCAAATGGCCTTAAAAATAGAGGAGAAAGGCAAAAGAAAATAGGAGCAAACCTCCAAAGGAAGAGGTAAAGGAAGGCATAATAGAGGATCAAGAGGTGGATATGGTGGAAGAAGTTCAGAATCAAGGACACAAGGAGAAGCCAAGTACACTGAGAAGCAAGAGGGAAGTTCTAGTAGAGGTGGAAGAGGAAGGAACTCAAGTTTTAGAGGAAGAAGTGGTGGACAAGGAAGAGGTAATTGCTTTGCCAATATGAAATGTTATCATTGCAACCAAATCCTACATATAGGTGTCCAGAGAAGGGTAGTACTTCTCAAGGAGGCAACAAGAGAACTAATTTAGTTCATGAAGAGACAAGTGCAGTAGAGACACACTTTGAGGTACCACTAAATTCAGAAGAAGGTGAGAACCTCATGATGAGGAGAACATTGATCAAGGAGCCAGTTAAAGAAGAGCCAAGCCAAAGGTCTCTATTTAGAATCAAAATGTAAGGTGATGGGAAAAGTATGTAAATTCATTATGGACTCAGGGTCTACTGACAACATTGTGTCAGAAGAAGTAGTCAGCAAGTTAGGCATGACAAGGATACCTCATACCCATCCTTACAAGGTCACATGGCTCAATAAGGGACAACATGTCTTAGTCAATGAGCAAGCTTGGGTGGAGTTCTCTATAAGGAGATATAAGGACAAGGTTCTATGTTATGTGCTTCCCATGGATGCATGTCACTTTCTCCTAGGAAGACTATGGCAATTTGACCACCAAGCTATCCATGATGGAGTGAAGAACTCCTATACATTCAAGAAGGACAAAGTAACTTTCAAAATCCAATCATTGTTAGAAGATGCAGATGTGAAGAAAATAGGTCCTAATGTGCTTATGGTGGGTGAAAAGGAATTCATAGAAGCCATGGAAGAAGGAGAAGGAGTTGGATATGCATTGGTGCTAAGGCCAAGAGAAAAGAATGAAGAAAAAGGAGACAAGAAATTAGAGGTACCTAAGGAGATACAAAGCATGTTGTAGACTTATGAAGGCATAGTAAGTGATGGAAAACCATCAGCATTACCCCCTACAAGAGCCATAAGTCATAGGATAGAATTCATACCCAGAGCTACCCTACCTAATAAGGCAGCTTACAAGATGACCCCTCAACAAAATGAGGAAATTTCTAGGAAAATAGAAGAACTCCTTAACCAAGGTCTCATCAAGAAAAGCATTAGCCCTTGTGAAGTACCTATTGTGCTAGCACCAAAGAAAGGAGAAAAATGGAGGCTTTGTACTGATTCAAGAGCCATAAATAGGATAACCATTAGGTATAGGTTTCCCATACCTAGGATTGAAGACATAATGGATTGTCTAGGTGAAGCTAAGTACTATAGCAAGATAGACTTGAAGAGTGGGTATCACCAAATTAGGATACATGACAGGAATGAATGGAAGACATCATTCAAAACCAATGAAGGTTTGTATGAATGGCTTGTCATGCCATTTGGACTATCTAATGCCCCCTCCACATTCATGAGGCTCATGAATGAAGTCCTCAAAGACTACATTGGAAAATTTGTAGCAGTATATCTTGATGATATACTGATTTATAGTAGGACAAGAGAGGAACATCTTCAACACCTTGAGATTGTCTTCAAGAAGCTGCATGAAGAAAATTTGATGATCAACTTGGAGAAATGTGAGTTCATAAAAATAGAGCTAGTGTACCTTGGGTTTGTTCTATCTTATGGCAATCTAAAAATGGACAAAAGTAAAGTGGAAGCCATCATGAATTGGCCTACTCCAAGGACAACAAAAAAGGTAAGATGTTTTCATGGCCTTTCTCAGTATTATAGAAAGTTTATAAGGCATTTTAGTTCTATTTGTGCTCCCATGTTGGACACAATCAAAGGAGGAATGAAGACAAGGTTTGTGTGGAATGAACAAGCCACCAAGAGTTTTGAGTTGTTGAAAGAAAATATTGCTACCCAGCCTGTCCTAGTCTTGCCAAGCTTTGAGAAGATTTTCACCATTGAGTGTGATGCAAGCAATGTGGCTATTAGAGTTGTCCTAAGCCAAGAGGGCAGACCAGTAGAATTTCATTCAGAAAAGTTGAGTGAAGCCAAGAGGAATTATTCTTCCTATGACCTTGAAATGTATACATTGGTTCAGGATTTAAGGAAATGGAGACACTATTTACTCCCCAAGGAGTTTATAGTCTACTCGGATAATCAAGCTTTAAGTTTCTTGAACTCTCAAGAAATGCTGAGTCACAAGCACATGAAGTGGGTTGAGTACCTACAAGCTTACACCTTTAATATCAAACAGAAGAAAGGTGTCCTCAATAAAGTGGTAGATGGATTGTCTAGAAGAGCTCTCACAATTTAGGAAATTCAGTTGAAGAGTATAGGAATAGATCACTTCAAGGATCTATATGCTGATGATGAAGACTTTGCAGATATTTATAAGGTATGTGTTGAATTAAAGAATCATTTTCATATCAAGTATGATAAATACACTTTGCAAAGTAACCTTTTTTTTAAGGGAAATCAATTGTGTTTCCCTAGAGGGTCTATTAGGGAGAACTTAATCCAAGAAAAGAACAATGGTGCATTGAGTGGTCACTTTGGGATTACTAAGACCCAACAACTTGTTCAAAGGTTTTATTATTGGCCAAGGATGAATCTTGATATTAGGAGGTATGTGGAAAGTTTTAGTGTATGTCAAAGAGAAAAAGGCACTTCTTCAAATGTAGGCCTTTATCAGCCACTACCTATTCCCACTAGGCCATGGGAATGCTTGAGCATGGATTTTGTAGTTGGGTTACCCAAGAAAAAATAAGGCATGGATAGTGTTTATGTAGTTGTGGAAAGATTCACCAAGATGGCTCACTTTGTGCCATGCAAGAACACTAATGATGCTAGCCAAATAGCATCTCTCTTCTTCAAAGAGATAGTAAGAATTCATGGGTTACCTATGAGCATTGTGTCAGATAAAGACACTAAATTTATGAGTCTTTTTTGGAAGACTCTTTGGCAAAGATTGGGCACTAATTTATCCTTTGGGTATGCATACCATCCCCAAACTAATGGTCAGAATAAAGTGGTGAATAGGAGCCTTGGAAATCTATTAGGGTGCTTGACCAAGGAATGTGGTCAAAAATGGGATCATTTGATTGTGAAAGCTGAGTATGCTTATAATGACACTATCAATCGGTCAACAGGAAAGAGCCCCTTTGAGATAGTATATGGATTGCATCCTATAGGAGTCTATGAGTTGAGAGACTTGAAGGATGGAGTGAAGGAAAGTGGATATGCAGATGATTTTTCTTATATAATTCAAGAGATACATGAAATAGTCCAGAAGACTTTGACAGAGAATACCATGAAACATAAAGCCAAGGTTGATGAGAGTAAGAGAACTATTCAGTTCAATGTGGGTGACATTGTCATGGTGCATATTAAAAAATCAAGACTTGAAAAGGGATTCCCTCACAAGTTACAGATGAGAAGGATAGGTCCCTGTCCTATCTTAGCTAAGTATGGAGAGAATGCATTCAGAGTTGAGCTACCGGAAGATAGTGGACTATCACCTATTTTAAATATTGCAAACTTAGTCCATTACAAAGGACCACAAAAAGACATGGATTAGAGTCTCCAAGAAGTGATCAGAGATGTGGAAGATCTTCAATTACCCCCTGCTACAGTCACAGGAGCTGACAGTGTATTGGAAGCATGATAAAGAAGCATGGTCAAAGAACACAAAGAACACTTGATAAAGAAGCATGGTCAAACCAAAGAATAAAAAGAACACTTGATAAAGAAGCATGGTCAAACCAATTCTGATGTAGTATGGGTAAAATAATTAGAGTTCAAGAAGATGGGGATCGATCCAAGCATCCTCAATCCAAGGGTGGATTGAAATTTTTGTTTTGGGGAGGATGGTGTAGGAACACACCTAGGCTAAACTCCTTAGTTTGATTATTTTGGCTTGTACTTGACATTGGCCAAGTCAAGATAGTTAGGTTGGTTTTGGACCTTAGAAGGCCATTTAAATATGGGCTAAGTGATTTATTCATTAGGACTAAGGTCACTAAATTAGCCATTGTTAGTAGTTTTTATATATCTCAGGCGTAGTTGCTTAAATGTTGCATTTGAGTCATGAATGTGTCTTAAACACATAAATGATGTCATAGAGATGCCATATGGTCATAAATGGTCTTGGATCCTTGAAATCAAGAGGTTAGAGGTCCTAAAACTCAGGGAGGAGGCATAATGGCAAAGATGCCAAAAGTTGCTAAAATTTTGCTATGACAACATTTGCAATTATTGCAAATGTTGCATGCAACTCGGTTATCTTTGGATCCCCTTATGAATAGGAAGTGGGAATTGACCAATAGTCCCTAGAATCATGGAGATGGAATCTAAATTTACCCAAAGAATCAAATCTAAGGGGTAGTCATTGATTGTAACAAGTTTTGAATTTGAATAGAGCTCTGCAACTCTGTATTCAGAAATCCCAAGCATTTTGTTATGACAGTCATATGTAATGGATTGAAAGACTGAAAATAATTGTTATTTTGTGTTCTTAGGATATTTTGAAGCATCTTTAATTCATTAAGCTAGTTGTTTAGAGGTAGTTTAAGGTCTTAGATAAAATATTTTGTGTTTTGTGTGTTTACTGGTCCTGTCCTGACCAGTCAGTTGATTCATGGCTCCCCCATGAAATATAACCATGGGATATTCCTAAGGATAGATGGAAATGTTAGGGGATTCAATGGTATTTATATATATAGAGTTAGGACTCAGGGAAAGTCAAGTTTCTATTTTTAGTTCCAAGCCCTAGACGAGCATGCACTATTCGGTTAGTGGTTTAGAGGTGAAATAGTGAGCATTCTTATGCAGGGTAGTGAAGTAATGTATGGAATAAGTGTAGTTTCAGTTAGGGAATATTAATATATTGACATTCTATCAGGGTCGAGGTTATATCAATCCATTTGGTCAAGTTTTGAGCAAGTTTTTCATTGTGTTGCTGACTGTCCTAGAAATTAGGCCTATTAGCCCTATTGATCCTAGTTTGTTGGAACCCTATGTAAGGAGGAATTATAAAACTAAAAACTTCAGAATATCTTGTAAAGTGATAGAGGGTATCTTAATGTGTGATTGGTTTTTCAACTTCTTTGGGAAAGTTTTGAAATAAGTGGGAAAAACACACTGTAAAAGGCTACAAGGAATAGGCCTCAATTAGGCTTCCAAGTGATTGAATCCTTGAACCCGGTAAAGACCAAGTTGAATATCCTAATAAATTGTTTAAAATGAAAAGGAGATGAAAATTTTCAAGTGGATAGATGTCCCTACAATTAATCATGAATGTTAGAGTGGAATTGGAACTTAGATCCTTCTAGGTGTAGTGGAAGAAGTGAAGAATTGAACTAACTAAAAGGTGTTAGTCTTTCAAGGTGAAGTACATGAGTTGAGAACTCTTAGAGAAGAGTGGGAATTGGAATTAGTTAATCATATAAGCCAATTAGGACCTAGAGGAGATTAGGTTCCTAGAAGAGGCAAGTTAAGGTCTCTTGGTTGAAGTGCTAACAAGCCTTGAAACACTCACATCACAAAGTATGTTGTTGTACATATAAAATGGTAAGATATAAAATGTAGATGTAATGTTACCAAAATGTAAGGTATGAAATGTGTATTTGAAATGTAGGGGGTAAATAAGATGCTCCATTTTTATCCTTAGATACAAAAATGAAGGATCCAAATTGATTAACCCCAAAGGAAGGATCAATACATAAATGAATCCATCATTTGGAAATGAGAGTAAAGAGGAAGATCTTAAATACCCATTTATAGGAAAGAATGTGTGATAGGTTTAGATAGATTAAGAACATTAACTAAAATGAATAAGAGGAAATTAATAACCTAGAAATTTTATAGATCTGAAGAATTCTATTTTTGGGGGTCTGTACTCAGTTTCTAGAAAATTTGAGACCGCATCTGGAACAGAAACGCAGAGACGAACAAAACCCAGAAATTTTTTTCATTCTGACATAGCTTAAATTTTGAGCCTAAAATCAATGTCATCATTGACCCAAAATTTCTTATTCTAACCTAGGGTAGAACCGACTTAAAAATTCTCTGACAGGAAATCTTTTTTTGGATCCTGAAAGTTTGCTAAAAAGGGAATCCGAATCTACACTCCGATTTGTTGTTCTGAACCTGTACTTGAAAGAAAAATGGATTGTTTGTTGGGGGGGGGGGTGTTTGACTTAGTCAAACCCTAATTTAGGAATTAACCTTTAAATCAATAATTGAAATCCAGAATGCTAGCTAGTAGTAGAAGTAAATCTAATAATGAAGCTATGATATTCAATAGATATGCAATTGTATTTCGAATGTAAACAAGTATGTAAATATGAAAGCTTGGACTCAATATTAGAAACCATAAACCTCCGTGATTGTATGCTTGGAATCCACATTGAAGAGAGAATGAAAGAGTCTTGAGGATACACAAAGTATCTTGAAGGAAGATCACACCACCATGATGGATAGATCTAGGGCTTGAATGATGAATCTTTAATGCTTGAACCAAATCCCTTCAAAGGCTTGAAAGCTTGAATCCTTGATCTTCAATGGAGAACTTGAATGATTGAGAGGAAGAATTGAACAATTTTAAGGCTTGAAAACATGTATAAAAATGGATTCTTGAACCTTTTTCTTGATGATGGATATGCACTTAATGCTTAGTGTCTTTCTTGGAGAGACTTTAGTTGATCATTCGTACTTGATATGACTTAGAGAAAATGAGAGGAGAAAACTTCCTTATATATGAAACTAGGGCACAATATTCTAGAGAGGCCATAGGAGAATTAAATCCCAATTAGACCTATATCCCTAGAAGAGGACCTATATTAAATATAATTTAATAATCGTTGCTTTGGAACCCAAAATAGCTGACCCAGAAGCGGGAAATGAACTTTTGGTGACCTCTGACAGCTGACAAACTTCCAAACTTGAAAGGGGGACCCAAGTCAATGTCAAGGTCATCCTTGACCTAGGTCAAGGTCAAGGTAAACCTTGACCTATGTCGAGTTTGAGGTCAACCTTGACCCAGGGAGTCAGAACCCCTAGAAAATATGTGAGATGGGATGGATGGTGCTTGAAGAGGCCCAATCAGGGTCCTAAACAGAGACAGAAGTAGGAGAGGGTGCAGAAATGAGGGGACAATATGACGATGGTAAAAAAGACCCCCTAAAGAGGGCTAAAGGTTCTTAATATGGAAGTGCTTCCATTTTAAGATGATACATTAAGCCCCCACTTTAGCGGGAGTATGGAAATTGAACATACTCGCAATAAAGTTAGAAGAAAGTCTGTAGTGGATCGCAACAAGGTAGAATATCACTAAGTCATAGACATGAGCCCCCAAACCAAGGATTATAACTCAACATACATGCATAAAGATATGAAATTAAAGAGCAATTAATCATAGAAAACACACATGACTACATAAGCAAGACAAGAGCAACACTATAGATAACATAGCTTCATGATCTAATCCTACTAGCATGAAAGTGAAAGAGAGGAAAGAGAAAGTGATTACCTCTCCTAGTAAGATTCCCACCTTACCATGAATCACCAAGGAGGGAGAGCCCAATAGTTTCACCCATAAATTGTTCTTTGTAATTGTTATGCATCTTCTGACAGCTTTTGAAATATCCATAGATCCACATTCTTGTATCACTATGGAATATAAAATGCGTGTATTTTCAGTATTTAAAAAATTATGTGAATTAACTTACAAGGATTTAGCATGTTGTAAAATGTGCATCTCTTTAGGATTTAGCAACTTATGTGCATTACCTTCCGAGGATTTAGAAAAAATAAAAAATAAAAAAGTGTGTCTCTTCAGGATTTAGCAACTCATCATTACCTTCTGAGGATTTAGCACGTTGTAAAATGTAAACTAATGTAAACTATAGTATAAGGGATACCCTATATATGCCCCCCTCCTTATCATGACTACCCACTAGGTAGGATAAGGAAGAGAAAAGAGGATACCTACTTCACAAGGTAAGGAGATATCCAACTTAACAACATTATACACTATATCTGATGCAGGAGCATCATATGCTCATCAATGGAACATTGAAGGTCCAAGGAATCACAGTGGACATGGAGCATCTCATAAGGTCAATTGGTCAATTCTACAACCAATTATGGCATTTGCAAGCACAAAAAGTTATAAGTTTGTATGATGTCTTGATGGACTGCAATGTTGAAAAGTTGTAATTGATCCATGGAATAGGATCTAGTGGTTGTCTAGGGTAGAGAAGTAAATTCATAGGGTCTATTATGATTTCATAATAATATCAAGTCCTTTAAAAGGTTAAAACATTCAATAAGTCCCTTAAAACATAGTTATTGCTTTAGAAAATTCAAATTTTGAATACAAACGGTTAGGAGGTCATTTTGGAGGGAAACTCCATAATTTGAATTTTGTTAAGAGTT
>MU225383.1:753056-776591 GCA_018584345.1 Thuja plicata
AGGAGTGGCCTTGTTAGAGGACTTAGAACATTCCAATCTGAATGTCACCTTGTTCAAAGGATTTATACAATGACTGTTAGGTCAACCTGGTTAAAGGATTTGAACTGTTACAATGGTTAGAAAGTAAAATCAACAGGTGTGATCTGATACATACAACTTACTTTGCAAATCCAGATCTAGTTTTAGCTCTAATACTAATTCACTGAGTGGCCTCCATTTCATCTCAAACTTCAGATCTGCTTGGAAATCCGTCAAGCAATCTCTCTCTGCTTCTCTGCTCAACCTTCTCTACTAGGTCTTCCCAATCAGTCAATTAACCATGCAACACTTTGCATTCAAATTCTCCTTGTACTTGGATACCATAACAATAACCACAGTAGGTTATATTATACATTTTCATCTAGGCCAAATAAATCTTTTACTGCTTAATCAAGATCGTAGATCTTAGGTTAGGTCAGATCCAATAGATCTTTCCATCTTTACATTTAATTTACTTCTCCAATACAGTCATTAATTAACCATTGAATTCATGCACTAATAATAGTTTCTTGTGCATTAAATGAATATGGACCAATCTTAATTAATAATGCATATCCCAATAAAATCAATTATGTCAGCCATAGATCTCAAATCTCATCAATAATCAAAATACTGTTGCTCGACATTTCACTGTCTCCCTCAGCATTGCACTGGCACTCGACATCATCTTTGCTTTTCTCGGCATCAAATTTCACTTTGCTCGGCATCAACTTTGCTTTTCTCGGCATTGACCTTCCAGTGAACTCTCAGTGCTAGATAAACAACATATCACTCTGCCAAAGTGCCAAATTATCAAGTACTCTGGTGTATACTCATAACTCAACCATTTCCTTGGTCTTCTTGTTATCCCATTCTTTTCAAATCTTCATCAATCAATGGATAAGGTACTCAAACATACATCAATAGTCTCACCAGTTAAGGTTTGACATCAATGACAAAATAACATACATTGTAGCAATCTTTCCAACAATCTCCCTCTTTGGCATTGATGGCAACACTGAACTATAAAACAATAATTTCCAACCAAAGTTACCATACAATCCAAAAAGTGCCTATGTTCCTGATATGAAAAAATCTTCATTAATGTCTTTAGCTTCATTTTGACTCCCTCTGTGTCTATAATCACACTGATATTTACTATTCAACTCCCTCTTTCAGTAATATCTCCCTTGTATCTGTTGTTTTAGCAATAATCTCCCTCTTTGACAACAATGCCAAAGATGTTGACATCTTCATCATGCAGATTCTTCTATTCTAATCTTTGTATCATGTTGTTCCTATCATATTTGTGTATGACTGATTTACTTTTCTATTCTGTTTTTCCACTTCACAGTTTTTAGGCAGCATCCTAAAAATGTGACTTACTGTGCATCAATGTGTCAAGTGTTCTAATTAAAACATTTGATGCAACAGTACCATTCAGCACTAGTTAGCCTTAGCTAGGGGAATTACCCCCAATTTACCTCTTAGATACTCATGAGCATCCTTGGGTAAGGCTTTTGTAAATATGTCTGCCAACTATTCCTTAGTGTTCACATATTCTAGTATCACTTCCTTCTTCTGAACTAGCTCCCTCAAGTAATGATACTTGATAGCTATATGTTTTGTCTTAGAGTGCATTACATGATTTTAAGAAATATTAATGGCACTCGTGTTATCACAATATATAAGAACTGGTTCTGTGCTCTCCTCTTTCATACATTTTAGTAGTATCTTCAACCACACAATGTTTGAATAGTTAACTGTTGCTGCCACATACTCAGCTTCCATTGTAGATTGTGAGGTGCAATTCTATTTCTTGCTTGTCCAGGAAATTAATCTTTTCCCCAAAATAAATGCTCCTCCTGTAGTTCTTTTTCTATCATCAACATTACCAGCACTGTCAGAATCAGTATAGACTCTGAGTTCAAACCTGTCATTCTTTTTGTAATATAGGCCATAGTCTTCTGTACCTTTCAAATATCTCAAAATTCTTTTCACTACCATTATATGTGTCTCTTTTGGATTAGCGGAAAATCTAGCAACAATTCCAACTGCTAATGCAATATCATGTCTACTATGTACAACATATTGCATCCTACCAATCATTGTTTTGTACAGTGTTTGATTTACCTCTTTTGTATCATCATTCTTTGTCAACTTCTGTCTAGTAGCCATGGGTGTACTCACTGGTTTTGAATCTTCCATACCAAAAGTTTTCAGTATCTCCTTGATATATTTTGATTGTGTAATATAGATACCATTCTTCATTTGATGTATTTGTAGTCCAACAAAGAATTTTATCTCACCAAACATAGACATTTCAAATTCATTTTGCATCTCTTTTGAAAATTCTTTAGATATCATATCTTGTCCACTGAATATGATGTCATCCACAAAAATTTCAGCTAATAAAATTCCTTTACCTTGCTCTGTCTTCAAATACAGATTATTGTTGTCATTTGTTCTTGCAAATCCAATCTTCATCAGATAATTGTGCAATCTTTCATACCATGCTATTGGTGCTTTCTTCAGTCCATATAAAGCCTTGTGCAGTCTGCAAACCATGTTCCTCTTACTTGGGTCAACAAATCCATCAGCTTGTTCAATATATACTTCTTCTTCTATTATCCCATTTAGAAATGCAGACTTCACATCCATTTGATAGAATTTAAATCCTTTGTAGGCTGCATATGCAAGTAGAGTTCTCACACCCTCCAATATTGCAACTAGGGTGAATGTCTCTCCATAGTCAATTCCTTCCTCTTGTGCATAACATTTGCATACCAGTCTTTCTTTATTCCTAGTTACCTCTCCATGTTCATTCAGCTTGTTTCTGAATACGCACTTTGTACCAATTACATTTTTGTTTTTAGGTCTAGGTACTAGTGTCCATGTCTTATTCTTTTCAATCTGGTCTATCTCTTCATTCATGGCTTGAATCCAGTCTTCATTGTCCAAAGCATATTTTGCTGTCTTAGGCTCGAAATCACATAACAAACACGTGTCTTCTCTTAATTTTCCTCTTGTCATGACTGCATAATCCTTTTCTCCTATGATTCGATCAGGTTTATGGTGCATTCTTACATATTTTTCCAAAGTAGGCTCTTTCTCAGCTTCATTTTGATCATTCAAGTTTAGTTCAGGGTGAAACTGTGACTCAGCATCTCCATCATATAGCTCGATAGTCATCTCCTATTGCCTAGAAATGTCATTTTGTGTCTCAACAGGTGCAGACTATTTCTCAACAACTTCATTTTCAGTTTCGTTAGAATCCTCTTCTTCAGGATATGTGAATGATCTGTAACTTTAGGGCTCAATCATGCTTTAAGCTTCATTTCTTTCTTCATTTTCATCAATTCTAACATTTGCACTTTCCACAATTTTGTTATTGTTAGAATTCAAACATTTGTATGCCTTACTCTTAGTAGAATATCCAAGAAATATGCCTTCTTCTCCTTTAGCATCAAGTTTACCATTTATGTTATCCTTCAGTATAAAACATTTACTCCCAAAGATTTTAAAGTAACTTACAGTAGGTGCATATCCATACCATATCTCATAAGGTGTAGAATTTGTACCTTTCTTGACTTGTACTCTATTCAGGGTATAAACAATTGTACTTATAGCTTCTCTCCAATATTTTTGTGCAACATTTTTCTCCATCATTAATGTTCTAGCACAGTCCATGATAGATCAATTTCTTCTTTGAGCTATACCATTCTATGGTGGTGTCCTAGGTGCTGACATCTGTCTTTTTATCCCTTGATCATTGCAGAACCTGTTAAACTCATTAGAAATGAACTCACCTCCTCTGTCAGATCTCAGACATTTCAAGCTTTTACCTGTTTCCTTTTCAACTTTTTCCAAGTACCACTTAAATAACTGAAATGCATCAGATTTTTCTTTGAGAAACATAATAGTGATCATCCTAGAGTAGTCATCTATGAACAAAATAAAATATTTGTCTCCACAGTAACTTTTCTCACCAATAGGTCCACAGAGGTCACTATGAACCAATTCCAAAATATTCTCAGAAGTATGAGCTTTACTTTTAAAGCTAGATTTAGTCATTTTGCCCAATTGACATTGCTTACACTTTGCATTCTCAGGTTTCTTTAACTTAGGTAGCCCTCTAACCTTTTTCAATTTACTTATTCTTACCAAGTTATCAAAGTTAACATGACATAGCCTCTTATGCCATAACCAAACATCATTATCTTATGCAAACAAGCATGTCTCTTTAGCTAAATCCAGGTAGAACAAGTTACTTTTTGTTTGCTTACCACCTCCAACTAATTCTCCATTGGCATCATAGATCTTTTCTTTCCTGTGATGGAATTCAACTCTGTAACCAAAAGTGTTCAGCTATGAAACACTCAACAAGTTATACTTAAGATCATCAACCCAGTATACATCATCACATCTTACCTTATTAGTTAATTGAATTGATCCTTTCCCTTTGACTCTACAAGGTGTATCATTACCAAACTTAACATATCCACCTTTGCATTGATCTAATGTTTCAAATTTGTCCTTATCACCAGTCATGTGATGTGAACTACCACTGTCAATAATTCAACGATCACCTTTACTCATATAAGAAATTAGTGCAGTTCTCTCATCATCATCAGAATCATCTTTCATTGCAACATACACTACTTCTATGTCATTTTCATCAGATTTGTTAGATTCACTTTCAGAGGCTTCTTCAGCTATATAACAAGATTTCTTACCTTTATCTTTGTAGTCCTTGTACTTTCTATAGTCTCGGTCATCCTTTCTGTCTTTGTACTTGTTGTCCCTTCTTTCATCTTTCTCACTCTTGTCAGGACATCTAGCAGCAATATGACCAACTTTGTTACGAGAAAAACAAATAATAGGAAGTTTACCTTTGAATTTTCCTTTTCCTCTAGCTAGTCTTCTTGCCATAAGTGCCTCAAGCTCTTCTAGATCATCATCTGAGGTGTCACTGTCACTGTCTAAACATTTCTTTCCTTTCTTAGATTTCTTGATGACCATGTATGACTTGAATGCAGATTCAATAGCTTGTGGAGTATAGTTGTCAAAATTTGACATCTCAAATACAGTAAATCTGCATACCAGACTTTCCATAGTTAAATTGTTATTAGGAGTACATCTCAGTTCTTGAATTGTAGATACTCTAATAGCATAAATAGGAAGAAGTGTTCTTAGTACCTTTCTCATGATAGTATCTTCATCAATGAATCCCTTAGCTCCTCTAATAGCATTTACAACTTCCTTTATCCTATCATAATATTGCACTATATTTTCTCCTTCTTGCATTTTAAATCATCAAACTTACCTCTCAAGCTTTCAGATTTGGCTCTTAGTACATTCGTATCACCTCCATAGATGGTTGCAAGGGCATCCCACATCTTCTTTGCACTTGTACAATCTTTGATGTCCTCAAATCCATGGTAGTTCAAATATGATGCAAGTTCCAACATTGCTTGATTATGTTCATGCTTCTCTCTTAGTTGTACAACATTCAGAACTCCAGTAGGGGCTACATATTCTATTTCAATATGTCATTTAGCAGAATCACCAATACCGGCCAAGTGAAGTTTCATCAAACTTTTCCATGCAAGAAAGTTTTCCTTGTTGATATTCGGTCCATCCCTTTTATACATCTCGATCTTTATCTCCAAGTACCTTCAAACTTTTTCAAGAGAATAAAACTCTGATACCAATTGTTAATATGAATTCATAATAACTGAGAGGGGGGGTGAATCAGTTATCCTCAGGTCTAGATGTGCCCATATAAAACTTTAAATCAACTTCAACAACTCAGATCTGCTCGGCAGCAATAAACAATAAAAGTGTGCAGTTTACTGTGCTAATGAAATATGCTTGCAAAAACCTAACAGTAAAACACAACAATAACATTCACACATTTTGACACCATGATTTAACATGGAAACCCAATATGGTAAAAACCACCAGCAACATGCTATCAAAATTTCACTCTTCTGAAGTGATGCCTTGTGAGGAGCCAACCCTGTTAAAGGTTACAAAACACACTATCAAATGTGACCTAGTTAAAGGATTTAATCACCCTGTTAGGAGTGGCATTGTTAGAGGACTTAGAACATTCGAATCTGAATGTCACCTTGTTCAAAGGATTTATACAATGACTTTTAGGTCAATCTGGTTAAAGGATTTGAACTGTTACAATGGTTAGAAAGTAATCAACAGGTGTGATATGATACATACAACTTACTTTACAAATCCAGATCTAGTTTCAGCTCTAATGCTAATTCACTGGGTGGCCTCCATTTTCATCTCAAACTTCAGATCTGCTTGGAAATCCGTCAAGCAATCTCTCTCTGCTTCTCTACTCAACCTTCTCTGCTAGGTCTTGTCAATCAGTCAATTAACCATGCAACACTTCACATTCAACTTCTCCTTGTACTTGGATACCATAACAATAACCACAGTAGGTTATATTATACCTCTTCATCTAGGTCAGATAAATATTTTGCCGCTTAATCAAGATCATAGATCTTAGGTTAGGTTAGATCGAACAGATATTTCCATCTTTACATTTAATTTACTTCTCCAATATAGTCATTAATTAACCATTGAATCCATGTGCTAATAACAATTTCCCATGCATTAAATGAATATGGGCCAATCTTAATTAATAATGCATATCCCAATAAAATCAATTATGTCGGCCATAGATCTCAAATCTCATCAATAATCAAAATAATGTTGCTCAACATTTCACTGTCTCCCTCAGCATTTCACTGGCACTCGACATCATCTTTGCTTTTCTCGGCATCAACTTTCACTTTTCTCGGCATCTACTTTTCTTTGCTTGATATTGACCTTCTAGTGAACTGTCAGTGCTAGATAAACAACGTATCACTTTGCCAAAGTGCCAAATGATCAAGTACGCTGGTGTATACTCATAACTCAACCATTTCCTTGGTCTTCTTGTTATCCCATTCTTTTCAGATCTTTATCAATCAACGGATAAGGTACTCAAACATACAACAATAGTCTCACCAGTTAAGGTTTGACATCAATGACAAAATAACAATTGTCTACATTGTAGCAATCTTTCCAACATCTACATGTTTTGAGATTTTTGGGTCTAATAATTTATCTTGTGGAGGTATCATGGGATGTTTTTGACCCTTCTATTATCAGACAATAAATAGGCAATTATGAGTCATTACAACATGGCATCTCGAAACATCTCAGGTAGCTAGATCTGTTGTCATATTTATATTCACTATACGTGAACTAGCAACTTCAGGAGGTAAATAATTCCTGGGGTAATCTCACAAATGATTTTGTAGGTGTTATTTGTTCCAGTGTTGTTAATGACACTATGTGTGTTATATAATACCTTGAGCTTCCTCGTGCACTTTGGGCCCAAACTTGGGAGATGCATGGAGATCCTTATATCTCTTCCTAGAGGATCCTGCATTAGATTTTCTTCTTCCCCTTGCACATATAGATTCTATACCCTTTGATAATTATACTATAGAGGAGCTTGATAATATCAGAGGCCTTTCATATTCCAATAAATCAAAGGGTTATCTTTGTGTTCATACTCCTCATATTGAGATCCCATCTCAATCATCTTCATATTTTTTTTTTCTTGATTAGAATAGCATTGGATCATGCATAGCTCCAATTGATTCAGTGAAACTAGAAATTATTCTTCCAAATATTGCTACTTGGGACTTGTATCTTACAGACATATCAACCTTGTTTGTGGAGTCTTGTATTTTAAATCTAGAGGATTATTTTGAGGATATCCATCTCCTCTTTAATGATAGTCATATCACTATTTTCATCTTATCTTTATCCCTCACGGATATTGTTCTTCATCAACTTTTGTAGAGTCCTAATTTGTCACCTCCTATATTGATTGGACATGTACCTGAATGGTTTTTGGCATCATATATCATGGACATAACATCATTTGAGTAGTTTCCAAAGGCACATAAAATAAGGATTTGGATTCCTACATCTATTTTTATGGGAGTGGATTCTCCTATCTTCGGTGGATTTATTTATTTCGAAGGGGAGAAATATAGTTTGTAGGTAGTGGATCATGTTCTATCTTCAGGCATTCATCATTGGTATAGGAGCTACTTCATCATTGGGGAGGTTCTTGTCCTTAATTTCTCTCTCTTGTTGGGGGATATTCATTGTACTATTATGACACATTCAGTACTTGGGATAAAATTATGAGTCATTCATGCTTGTCACATGTAGTTTCTTTCCACTGCATTTATCGCTTTTAGGGAGAGGCTTTTCCCTATGAAGGTTTTCTCCTTTTATCCATTTAGAGAGACCTCATTAGTTTCAGTTGCATACCTTTGCAATGATTTGTATAGGAATATCTAATCAGGCCTTTGTTTCTGTGACTCATTCATCCTAGCTTTTTTGCATTCATAATTACTCTTTTAGCTTCTCCCTAAGTTTCTCTTAAGGGGGGTGTTAGAGAGATTGGAGCATATTAGCTAATTATTTATTAATTAGGTCTTTTAATTGTTTTTTTACTTAAGCTAAACTTAGGTGCTTTATTTCAACTAGAGTTTGACTTTTCTAACTTTAGCTCAATGTAGTTGAGCTTAATTTAGCTCCTACTTTGTGATGCTTTAGTTCTCCTAAATTTAGGATTAGGGCATCTCTTGCTTTATTCCAAGCAATTCATTCATTCATTCATTGTAATTGTATGTCAATTCATTATTGTGCAATCAATACATAATTCTAGGATTGTTACAGAACATATTCTTTTTTTGATCTCTTTTGTATGATAAGTATTTTTCTTGCAAATGATCTTTGGTTTCTATGGTTGTTTCGTTAACTCATGCACTATGTATGTGTATTAAATGACATTCATGATTCATTTTTAAATTATAGATGAATCATGTAATAATTTTTTAGAAAACTATTAATATAAGAGCTTTATAACAACATCATGGAGTATCTTAATTGCTTCATCTACTTACATGTTTGAATGTTGTCTTTAATCTTAATTCACTACCATTAAATCAGTTTACTAAGAAAACAAACTCTTGCCTAACAAGTGACCCTACTTTGAACAAAAGTACAAGCAACTGAGATGTATCTATAATAATCATCAATTCTCTATTACTTAAATACCTTTTATAAACTAAACTCATCTATATGAATACAAATCTTTAAAAAAAAAAACACAATCAATTTATAAATTATGAAACACTTACACAAACCCTTATTTTTATATTTATTAACAAATAGATTGCTAACATCATCAACAATAATTTTCTCCATTTAAATTGAAGCAATATATTACATTTAATGATTGTTTAATATTTTTTTTAAAAATCTGATTTGAATTTGATTATCCGCCAAAATTCATACAATCATTTAATAGATAAGAATCATATAGTTCAACCTTATCAATGTTGTCTTATTTGCCCCCTTTCACCCATCCACCAACACACATAATTTTTTTAATAAAGAAGCTCAGTTTGATTCACAAGGTAAGGTTAAGAAATATCTAACATGTATCCAAAATTTCCTACTTGATTTGATTGGGCCAAAAAAAAATTAATAGGTCTTGATAACGATGTTCTACCATGTTGTGCATGCCAAGTAAGGAATAGTTCAAATCACATTATTCAATTCTTCAATCACATGCCCTTTCATAGCTATAAGGTGAATGTATCCCCACGTATGTTTAAAATATAGAATTTCTTCCCTCTCAACAATAAATAAAAAAAGGTGTAAGACAATTAATAGTCTCATTTATTAAATTTGAAAATGTGTGCCTCTCCATGGTCCACACCAAGACAAATATGAATGGATTATACCATTCCCATCATTGGGCTTTTGGAGGATCAGATTTGCCATGTAATTCAAGAATGGTAGGTAAATTCATTCAAAACCAAATGTCAAGTCAAACTCATTTGCTAACTTGTCCTCCAAACTACTTAACCTACACTCAAATTTTAACTTATTAATTTTCCTAAGTCAAACGGGGAGTAAAGATTAAATTAAAAAGGAATAATGTGGAAATATAAATAAAAAACAAAAGGTCCACCTAACATTACCTACAAATCTGCTAGGCAAGCATCTAAGGCTTGTAATTGCAAGTCAATCACAGTCTGGCCGTTTAAATAATTGTAATAATATTAATATTAATACTAGTGAATGAAGCATGCACACGTCGGTGATTTGTGGACAAGTACCACATATCTGCTAAAGGAACCGTTTGGATTTTGTACAAGCTTTCATACTTTACATCATCTTTATCTTTGGTGAATGCCACAAGCTAACTCTTTTGACTTCATTAATGTCCGTTAAGTCATATTCTACAATAGTTATAAAGGTTATACCAAATTATTCTACTCGAATAAATAATAATTATCAATAAATTTGATGGATGAGAAACTCTTAAGATTTTAAAGTTGGTGTTATGGTGGATAATCTGAAAAATATGTAGGTGCATATAAAATGTGTTTAGGTTTCAAAATGAGATGAACAAAGATTTTTAACATTTCAAAATTTGATTTATTTTTGTATTATAGGTAAAGATTTTTTAGTTGAGTATTCTAATTTTGTCTCTCAAAATTTTAGGTGATAATATTGTATCATTGTCAATTTCTTTTATAGAAACTTATTTAGTAAGGCTACAAATTATTATTAAGGTTTCAGATCCACATTTTCAAATATGATGCTACATTGACATAATCTTTGGTGAATGCCACAAGATAACTCTTTTGACTTCATTAATGCCCGTTAAGTCATATTCTACAATAGTTATAAAGGTTATACCAAATTATTCTACTCAAATAAATAATAATTATCAATAAATTTGATGGATGAGAAACTCTTAAGATTTTAGAGTTGGTGTTATGGTGGATAATCTGAAAAATATGTAGATGCATTAAAAAAATGTGTTTAGGTTTCAAAATGAGATTTTTAACATTTCAAAATTTGATTTATTTTTGTATTATAGGTAGAGATTTTTTAGTTGAGTATTCTAATTTTGTCTCTTAAAATCTTAGGTGAAAATATAGTAACATTGTCAATTTCCTTTATAGAAACTTATTTCGTAAGGCTACAACTTATTATTAAGGCTTGATTTATGATTATATTAGGCAAGACTTATGAACACTTTAAAACCAATATAGATATCTTAAATACATCTACAAGTTTAATAGATTATTTATACCAAAGATTATATATTGTTTTCCAAGATATACTTAATTTTTAATATTTTTAATAATTTGTAAAAAGTTAAATGAAAGCAAACAAATTAATTATTTCATATGTTTAACTTTTTTTCCAGTTTTAATTATAATTGTATTCACTGCTACAAGTACAAAAATAGACACTTAAATAAATGATAAAAGACAAGCTATTTTGTTTTACTAGGGAATTAACTAATATCATTACAATAAACTAAAATAAAAAAAATTCACCTTACTCTATATTTTGAGGCCATTGTGAATCATAATGAATGTAGCAAGTATTATCAAATTTTATTTATTTATTTATATTCTTCAATGTATTATAATTTTTAAAAATTTTATTTTCAAATTTGTGTTTATAAGAAGAAAGATAATAGTGGAATAAACACGATTTTATAATTTTTATATGCTATATTTTTTGTTTATTAAATATTAATATTATATTTATTTTTGAATATTATTATTTTGACATGTAATTAGTTATCAAATTTAGACTAAAACATGGAAAATTTTGTTAATGTTTGAACATTATTACATATCATCTCATATTATTATTGTATAATTATAGTCTTGGAACTTACATACCCTTATAATTTCACTATATTTATATTCACTTTAGTGTTGATTTACTCAATATTTGTGTAGGTTCATTTCAGCTCTTACATAAACCTTTTTCTTTCTCAAGATGCTCATAACCCATTTTTAATAGCTTCCTTTTATGTTAATTTTATGATTTTCTCGCCTTCTACTATTTTTTAGTATGATTTGTTTGGGCACTAGCACTTTGTTGGATTCTCCAACTAATTGCTCAAGGACACAGTTAAGAATTATCCAAATTCCATCAATAGGTCCTTGGATCAATGGCCAACGAAAAAGGCTTGGACAACCTTCTACATTTTAGAATCTACTAACCCAAGGGGGGTGACCCTTTAAATACTTATGGATTAAAAAAATACAAAAAATATTGCATAAAGAAGATATTCTCAATAATTTGAACCATTGTATTCATGATTTCTCCTAAAGAAAAACTCAACCTTTGGTTAATTATCTTTGAATTATAGTTGATAATTGAAACTATACTAATCCTACTCGTACAATAGAAATAAAAAGAGATTTGATTTGATTTTTCTCCAAAATCATATCTATGTAAACTTCATAGACTAGGGCCGAATCCATGGAATATCGAGTCGAATGAAAAGGATGTACTCATTCTCCATCCATAATGAAACAACAAGTCAAAAGATTCCCTTTATTTGATTCCTTGTATCAATATCTCATACATATCATCACCATATTCTATTTACAAATCTAGAATGCATTCTCATGTTCACTATTAATTTCTCTAAGTATTTTAATTCTCTTTGGCATAAAAATAAAAGATAATTAACACAAACTCATAAACGAAGAATTGACAAACCCAATAGTGTTTCATATATTGAATTGATGTCAAAATATGAGTAGACAATATGGAGACAATAAAGTGAAAATGTATATAATTTCACATTTCTAAATTGACATTGCATCGGTGGAACTCCTAGAGAAAAAACATTCTATGTTAACACCCAAAATTTTGAAACTATTCTATTATGATTTCTAAAAGAAAACTTTTGAACACTTTGAAAATGGTCTTGGGATTCTCTTTATAGGATAGAGAATACAAAACAAGCTTTAGACCAATTTATAAAACAAAACAAGATTACAACTAAACAATATTCCATTCCAAACCAAATTTTCTCTAAGAGAACGCAAGATGTCTTCAAGCTGTATGAAATGAAACTACATAATGGAAGAAGGAAATCATCTTACACAATTGTATCATCATAAAATGTAAGCACCTGACATGTGTGTATAATTTTGTGATTATTCAACACCCACCTTAGTGTATTTTCATAGTAGGACTTCATATGGACGCCAAAATTCATATATAAGTCCTATTTAATTTTAATCTTATTTAAAATAGAGGTAATCCCTTATTTATAAATGTGATCCTCTATTTTTCCTCCAATCCAATAATTTATTTCATCAGCTAGGCCCTATGTTACCATTTGTGGCCTTTGTGTTAAGTCTCAATCTTAGAATTGATTGTACCTTGTAATCTGGCATCCCGTGATCATCTGAGACATGTAGTTATATTTTTAGTCCTAATTGGGTTGAATATAATTCCTTGGGAATTGTGTTCCTGGGAACATAATACCCAGGGTGTTTTTTCCCCAAAGATCAGGCCCAAATTGGAACCAGTGTCTCGTCTCAGTGATTTAGTGACATATTTGGATTTATAGTCAACCTTGTTATGTTTTAAACCTTGAGATGTTGTGAGATAAATATAAACTCCCTATCTCTCCATAATTTGGAGTCTATCCATTAACAAATACCAATATTGTAAAGTATTCAGGTTCAATCAATCAAGTCAAGTACTCAATAATTCAAGGAGTTCCTCTCCATGGATCAACCATATTTCCCTAATTTAAGGCCTAGAAAAGAAGTGGTATATCAAGGAAGGAGATACATCCACACCTAAATTTTCTTTCTTCTTCTGCATTAAACATTGTGGCGAATTACAATATCCATCATATGAGGTTTTCTCTTTCATGATTTCCTTTGGGGGTTTTGTGTTAATTCAAAAGCTACGAAATCAAAATATTTGATCACATTCAAAGAAGCATTTTCCTTTCCAAGGTATGATACATTCTATCTTTTAGATCTAGCCTCTACTATATGACAACACACTTTTATTTCTTTTGTTTCATTTCAAGGTTGATTCCAAATAGGGTTTGACTAAGAAAAACCACTTTATCCAACCTTATTCATTATTTTTCTATCTATAGGTATAGGTGGTGTAGCTTTTGAAACTTGATCTGGCAAGTTAAGGATCTATTGCGAGGACCACAACTGAATTTAGTCAAAAAACCTGGGTATAGAATGCCCTAGGTTTCTTACTCCTAGGAACAAAAATCTTATGACATTTTGTACCTGGAAGATCACCTTCAAATTTAGTCTATAGCTTGGTACAATTATTAGGTCTTTATTTTAATCCATTACAAATTTCTGTCTACTTTTCGTCAATTTGTCTTTTTTGAAACTATCTATATTTTCTTATTTAGCCTTCTATTCTACTTCATCCTATCATCTCATATTTTTGCATCATATCATTTCTAATCCATTAACAATGAAGGATTATTATACTCACATAGTCCTCGAGTCCTACTTGAGCCAAGTGGGTCATCTTCCTTTCGATTGCACAATAGGAAAAGGGGAGAAATCCACGTTGCATTTGCTAAACCTCTTTTCTTATTATACATTTTGGTGAACCTGACACATGAAATCTCCATTATAATGTTTGTATTAGATCTCTTAATTATGTTTCTAGATCTAATACATTGTATCTTTAGTTATAATTTGGGTCATTTTAATTAGTGAATTTGCTAAGTTAGATTAGTGTGTGATAACTTATTTTTCTACATTTATATATCCTTACTTATCTTTATCAATCACATGGAGTAAATAATGATTCCTTTCATTTAAATTTTTTTATATTCCTTCATGGTATTCTTGCATATGGTATCATGATACTTTCAGATATCTTTCTTCCTTATAAGGCATGTTTCAAGACTTTTATCAATATTTCATGTAGTTTTCTCATTCAACTTTTAAAAAAATGCATGGAATATATTGATTGCATAAGGGTATTTGTTAATGAACCTAAAGATGAAACTATCATAAAATAACTTAATCCTACTCATATGGTATCTATTGATCATGAGGCTAGACATCAATCTCCTAATACTCCTATATTAGTGAGACCTAGATCCTCTCTTTCTCACCCACCTTAATGGATAGTCTTAAAGAGGCTAGTTTATGTACTTATTTAGATGACCTTAAACAATTTTCCTTTTACCAAAGAATTATTCATAATCCTGATGTTAAGAATTTTCTTGATGATTTATCTCCAATAATAATATTAAGTAGACATGAAGATATTGATAAAATTTCCTCTAAAGAAGATAAGAATAGTGATAGGAATCTGAATCTTCCTAAAGAGAATTGATGAACTATAACTGATTAATGTTTGAAGATGATAAGTTGAAGATCACCGAGATGCAAAAGTGAATGCAAGACAATAAATCAGTTAATGTATTGTATTTTCATTGATGTCAACTTCATATGTTTTGATTGGTCATACACTTATTGTCATAGACTTGAAGAGACCAAAGAGACAAAGTTTATGTTATCGATAAACCATAAAAAGCTAGTATACACCGACTGACAGTGTACACCAAGTGACAGTAAACACTAATGGACAACATAAAGAGAGCATCATAGTAACCAAGCAAGCGTTACCGAGCAAGTGTCACCGAGTAGTTTGCAGTGTATACTGAGCACCATAATAACCGAGCATAACTGAAGTGGTCACCGAGTATAAATGGAGTGGTCACCAAGCATAACTAAAGTCAATGACCGAGCTATTCGGAGTTGATCACCGATCAGAACTGAAAATAAAGAACAGACAAAAAAAATTAGCTCACTAGAGATATATTTAGATTGACTGATTGATTTCTTTATTTTCATCAATCAGTTAAACTAAAGCATGGAAGAGATTTAAAGCATAGTTATCAAGGAGAGATCTATGGAATAGAACTAAAGAAGAGCTTTATAGATTAAAGAAAGAATGCCAAGTTTGATGGATCAAGAAGTGATCTACAACAAAAACAAGGAAGATTGAATGACTAAATCATGTCTATATAAAGAGACAATTAATTCACTATGAAGAGAGGAATTTTGAATATAATTATGGTGAAGATAGACGTCTTCATGCAGATCTGATCATATAGGATGAAGAATAGAGCCAAAGAATTCTGCAGACACTGAGCAATAGAGGACAAAGCATTCAACAAGAAGATAGAACAAAGAGGGGAGAAAAGGAATTGAAGAGAATATTGATTAGAGAGGTATTATTGGACTTACAATAGATATGAAAATATGCAAGTTAAAGTTGTGTTATTGAATAGATCATATATTGTTTCACTTTAACCATTGATTCAGAAAATCTCTTAACTGAGTGGGATTTAACCATTCATATTGTATTGAGATAGTCAAGAGTATCAAAAGGTTTTCTTGTTGATAGCATAGTGAATGTTATGTCAAAAGATAAACTGTTAGTTTTGAATCCTCTAACAAGGTTGCACTTAACAGTGTGTTTGTAACCTTTAACAAGGTTGGCTCTTCACCGAGCTCACTTTAGAAGAGTGAAAATTTTGGGTTACCATCCCAAGTGGTTTTTCCCTTTACAGGGTTTCCATGTTACAATCCATGTGCCAAAAGTGTATTTCTTTCATTGCATTGATAGTTTACTTTAAACATTACTAAAACTAGATTGGTCAGTAAACATTAAGGTTAGTTGCTGCTACTTGGTAAAGTCTAGAAAAGATAAACAATATATCTTACCGAGCAGTATATATTTGTTAGAATTACATAAGGCATACATCTTGATGGACTGAAATATAACTAGAGAATATTATATTTAAGATATAAGTTTTGGTTGGATTATTAGAATTATTTTTAAGGCCATTGATTCCCCCCCCCCCATCTCAGTTATTTTAACAATTGGTATCAGATTTGTGGTGCTTAGAAGAGAGTTTAAAGACTTAAGCTAAAGATCACAAGATGAGTAAAAGGGATGTGCCTAAGTTGAGAAAAGACAAATTTTCATCATGGAAAAGAAGGATAATAATTCATCTATCAAGTATTGGAAATGATGTTACACAATACTTGGATACCGAATATGTTTCACCTATTGGAACTCTGACTGTTGATCAATTAAGAGAGAAACATGAACACAATTCTATGATGATAAAACTTGATTCTTCACTATCCGATGTTGAATTTGAAGATGTCAAATCATGCACCACTTCAAAGCAAATGTGGGACAAACTCAAGCTAGTACATGGAGGAGATACAAATGTGCTGAGAGCTAAAGCTGAAAGCCTAAGAGGAAATTTTGATGACCTAAGAATGAAATAAGGAGAGAACATCACACAGTACTGTAGTAGAATCAAAGAAGTTTTTAATGCTATCCATGGAGTAGGAGTACTTGAGGAAGAAATAGTTGTAAGTAAAATTCTAAGAACCTTACTACCTATTTATGCTATTAGAGCATATGCAATTCAAGAAATGAGAGCAATAGAAAATAAAAATGTTACTCTTGATAGTTTGATTGGTAGACTTATTTAATTTGAGATGAAAAACTATGACAACATTATCTTACCAACTATTGAGTCTGCATTCAAATATTCTTTGAAAATTAGAAAATCTAGTCACAAACACACTATGACAAATGATAGCAAAAGTGATAGTGATGAACAAGAACTTGATGAAACTGAAGCACTAATGGCTAGAAGATTACATAGAGGTAAAGGAAGATAAAAAGGTAAATTACCATTGGTCTATTTTAATTACAAATAAATTGGACATTTTGTAGCTAGATGCCCTAACAAGAGAAAGGATGAAATAAAGAATGACAGATCTTATGAAACTAAGTTTGACAGAAGTGATGACTGAGACTACAAAAGAAAATGACACTCTGATAGAAGAGATAAATGAGACTACAAGGACAAAGGCAAGAAGGCTTGTTACCTAGTTAAAAAAAATCTGAAAATACTAACACCGAGTCTGATGAAGATGTTGAGGTAGTATTTGTTTCTATGAAGGATGACTCAAACAAAGAAGAAAGGTATGTTGAAACTGCACTCATATCTAAAGTTATAAACAATGATGTCTAGATTATTGATAGTGGCTATACTCATCACATGATTGGAGATAAAGAAAATTTTGAAACTTTTGAATATTATAATCGTGGATTAGTTAGGATGGGAAATGACTCACCTTTCCCAATTGAAGGCAAAGGAACCATCATGTTGAATAATAAGATCAGATGTGAAAATGCATATTAGGTGAAAGGACTTAACTATAATTTATTAAGTGTTTCACAGTTGAATAACATAGGACACCAAGTTGCATTTGAGAACAATAAGGAAATGATCTATAATGGAACAGGAAATTTGATCGGTACTGGTGAACAAATAAAAGGTAACCTATTCTATCTTGATGATATTAAGACCACTTTTTTATTGGCTAGAAATGAAGACATTTGGTTGTGGCATAAAAGATTATGTCATGTGAATTTTGACAACATGGTTAAGATAAGTAAGAAAATAAAAGTAAGAGGCTTACTGAGTATGTCAAAACCCAACCATGTAATGTGCAAGAATTGTCAAAAAGGAAAAATGACAGTCTATTTTAAAGAGAAAAACCTACACATCTAATGCTATTCTAGAGTTAGTCCATACTGACTTATGTGGACCAATGAGAACAAAGAGCTATTATGGTGATAGATACTTCATCACTTTTAGAGTCAAGCTTCTCATTTCTATCATGTTTCATTATATAACATTGACTTCCAAAAATTCTAAAGTAACTCACATTTGGTGTGTATCCATACCATAGCTCATAAGGTGTCTTATTGGTGTTTTTCTTCAATTGAAATTGGTTCAGTGTATAGACAAGAAGAAGAAGGAATCTACATCACAAAATCCAAATACATCAAAGAAAATCTGAAGATATTCAAGATGGAGGACTCCAAACCAGTTGGAACACCTATGGCAACAAAATACATATTGAAAAATGAAGACAAGACAACTGAGGTAAATCAGACCTTATATAGATCTATGATTGGAAAACTTATGTATGTTGTACACACTAGACCTGATATAACACATGCAATTGGTATAGTTGCAAGATTCTCTACTAATCCTAAGGAATCACATATGACTAATGTTAAAAGAATTTTGAGATCTCTGAAGAATACAGAAGACTATGGCTTGTGGTATAATAAAGAAGGAAAATCTGAGCTACAATTTTATAACAATGCTGATTGGACTGGAAACATAGATGATAGAAAGAGACCAATAGGAGGAGAATTATTTATGGGTAACAAAATTGTCACATGGATAAGAAAAAAGAAAGGATGCATATCTCAATCAACTACAAAAGAAGAATATGTGGTTGTTGCTGTAAATTGCTCTAACATTACATTGATCAAGCAATTGCTGAAAGGAATGAATGAAGAAATTCTTGAACCAGTAATTATCTATTATGATAATAATAGTGCTATAAAAATCTCAAAGAACCCTATGATGCATGCTAAGGAAAATCACATAGCTATTAAGTATCATTACTTGAGGGAACAAGTACAAGATAAAGAGGTAATACTAGACTATGTACAATCCAAAGAATAACTAGCAGACATATTCACAAAACCATTGCCAAAAGATACATTTGAGTACTTGAGGAATAGACTAGGGGTCTGACCCTTGTCTACTGGTCACTAAGTTGACTACGAGGTTGCATCAGCCTACACAATATCAGAAGATCAATCATGTTGATGCAAGATGAGATATAGACTACAATGAATTATCAGTCCACTAAAGGGACAAAAAGCTTCAAAGGGAGAAAAAGATATTGGTGGCTACTACAGAGTTGTATTGCTGATAGATAGAAGAATTCAATGATATATATTTTTTTGGCAGTGCTGTCAAAGGGAGAGATGTATAAAATGAAATATCTATCATAATCATAAAAAGGGAGAGAGATTAAAAGAAATATCCATTAGGGAGAAGAACATCAGTCAAAGGGAAAGAAAAGATAAGAGAATGAAGATTCTACAAAGGGAAAGAAATATCCAATGATGATGAAGAGAAAGATTCAATGAAGAAACCATCCATCAAAGGGAGAGAATTGAACAGAGTTAACACTGTATATCTATCCAAAAAAGGGAGAAGAGATTCTACAACAAAGGGAGAGATAAAAGAAGAAGACATAATTACTACACCTATCCATTAAAGGGAATGAAGAAAGGGAGAGAACTTTGCAAAAATCAAATCTAAGATAATAAATCTTACCAAGAGTCAGATATTTGAATTGGTTATAGAACAATAAGTTTTGTATGATATGACATATTTCATATTGTGTTTCCATCAATGCCAAAGTGAGAGATTGATGAACTATAACTTATTGATGTTTGAAGATGATAAGTTGATTATCACCGAGATGCAAAAGTGAATGCAAGACATTAAATCAATTAATTTATTGTATTGTCATTGATATCAACTTGATATGTTTTGATTGTTCATACACATATTTTCATAGACTTGAAGAGACCGAAGAGACAAATTTTATTTTATCAGTAAAACATAAAAAGCCAGTATACACCGAGTGACAGTGTACACTGAGTGACAGTAAACACCAATGGACAATGCATACCAATGGAAAATATAAATCAAAAATTGTACTAACCAAGAAAGCATTACTGAGCAAGTGTCATCGAGTAGTTCACAGTGTATACCATGTTAGAATAGTCCCAAAGGATAACTGAGAGGGGGGGGGTGAATCAGTTATCAACTAATTTAATTCTTTTCTCTTATTAATTCCATAATACCATAAATTAAATGCACATTCAGATAACACAATACAAAACACCACAATTTGGTTACGGGGAAACCAAATGGTAAAAACCTCGGTGGGAATTAGCACCCACAATGAACTATACTTGTTTATAGTAATCCTTGTTAGAAGACCTTGCAACCCTGTTAGGAGTTGTTCTTTACAATGCAATAAGTGTTAGAAACATAAATCAAACATACATAGAATGAAGCTTAACATAAAAAATCATAACACATGATATGATTACAGGGAAACCTTGATCAGAGGAAAACTCCGGTGGGAATTAGTACCCACAAATATTGTACTAAGTATAATGAACTTGTGAGAGTTCCTTTGCCCTGTTAGAAGCAGTCCTTAAAATATGAGTAAAATGACCTGGTTAAAGGTCAGACCCTATTAGGAGTATTTTACAAAACCCTATTAAAGGTATATGGCTCACTTCCTAGGCTCACTGCCCAATAAGATGAAGGCTACAACCTTCTAAAAGATGATATGCACTATATCAAAATGAACTGCTGTGATGACACTGTTGTCTGATCAGTTCTGTGTATGCGCGAATGCTCTTACTCTCTCAAAGAGCTATATCAGATACTAAATTCATAGTATTGTCCCTCTGTATCTTCCTCTTGCATAATAATCGACGCTTCTATCATATCTTTACATTACATACTTATATATTCAAAACCGAATAGGCGTGACCCAAAAACAAAACACTAGTCGGCCCTAAAACAAAATATACAATGCTTCCAAACAAGTCAGCTCAAGTGTGTTTAATACAATGTTAATTAAATCATTAAAATCATATAACCAAAGGTGCTTAGCCATTACATTATAAAATAACACACCCTAATGAAAACACTTAGTCAGCTTCCATGCTCTGTCTCCTGGACTGCTGGTCTATTGATCTACTTGTAACTTTTTCGTACTGTAGTTTCGTACTGTGTGTGTCTAGATGTAGCATGTACATGTGTCATAAAACTTATATCTAAACATGCATACACTAAATCGATCTCTCACACGTGCGTTGATGTGCTGATCACTGAGTATCTCTATCTGCCCCGTTTTCCTTACTTAGTCATTTTGTCTTTTAAGACAGAAACTAAACATGACTTTTTTGCCATGATGACAACACAAAATGAGTCATGCATCCTTAGGTAGTCAAATTTCCAATAGTCTCCCCCTTTGTCATTTATGGCAACAAAGGAATGTGGTCAAGTTAATCAAAATGACTTAACACAAAAAGTGACTGTATAACATCATATATACATATACTTCTTCATGTATACACATTCTATATTACTCCCCCTTTGACATTAATGAAAAAGGTGTAAAAAAACTTGTAAGTCTACTGCATACTTACTCCATATGCACTTTAGGGTATGCAATTTTAAGAGATTGGATCTCTTTCTGCCAAAATACTTTCATAGCATCAACTGTTTGTAGATGCATGCACAATGCATATGTCAGCTTCTCCATTTTTATCAGATCCATGCAGGGACCTTGATCATATGTCACAATAGTGGCATCAATCTATTTGATTTTCTCATTGAGGACTACTAAGGATGGCGCAAGTGCATTTCTTAACTAGGTTTGCCTTACCCTTATCTTGCTGATTTCTAACTTTGCTTTCTCAATTTTATCTAACTGCCCTTGGCAGAAATTGTTACATATGTTCATGTCTTGCGTGGAAGTTTCAACTGATTTTCTTATGCTATCTATCATTAACTCTACCTCTTCTACCTTTTTGGTGTGCTCATAGCTGAGCTTCACTCTATCCATACAGTGTGCTATGACTCTCTTTCCTTTATCTGCCAATTCCTTCAATATAGATTGTCCAATCTTTAAGGAGTTCAAGTCTAAGGTAAAGTTCTTTACCAAATCATTCAGTATCTCCTTCTTGTATTCATCTTCTACAATCTTAGTAGCAGAGACTACTAAGCTTATAAAGTGTGATTTGAAGTTTGATAAAATGTTTTCCACATCGTCAACTGATTGGACTTTGGCTACTTTCTGATCGGCAGTCACTAAGTCATTCAAAATGTTCACTGTTTCCAAAAAGTGAGGGTTCTTCATCACTTGTTTTTCCTTTTCTTTTTCCATTGCAAGAACGCTGATTTTGATTAGGTCTTCTTCTCTCCATGCATCCAAACTTGCTGAATCAGGAGTTAACCTTGACAACAATGAGGTAGATGGTTGAGTGGATGGTGAGAATATAGTGTTCTGAATGGTATCCATGCATTCAACCTTTACTGGTTTCTCTTTTATTGGCATCTTCTCACCTTGAGTATCATCTTGAGTATCTTCATTTATGTCAATTTGATCATTGATGGGAACTTCATCTTGTTGTGTAGAGGTATCATCAGTGCACATTTCTTCAGTGCTTACAAATGCCTTATCAACTTTGTCTATATATTTTTTAGATGCAGTCATGGATATCTTGACATTGTCAACTACTATAGTGTCTTCTGAGTCTTTATCTATATCAGAAGTTATTGTCACTATGGGTGCTGAGACCTGTGGACCTGTCATAGGTGCAATATGAATCAGTGGTTTTGTAGCCTATTTGGGAGGAGCTGGAGTAACTTTTGTTGTAGGTGTCGTTGATGGATACATGTGTCTATCCATAAAGACTTGTGAAAATTCCTTTTTAGTCTCCTTACCTATCTATTCATACTCCTTGTTCATAATTTGTAGGGTCCTTGTCTTAGTTCGGAGATGAGGCTTCACCAGATCTAACAATATAGCCTTCTCATCATGCGAGCATATAGGAAGAAGAGTATCCAATGTTTCTTCT
>MU225383.1:776641-801261 GCA_018584345.1 Thuja plicata
TAGGAAGAAGAGTATCCAATGTTTCTTCTCTTATCCTCATATCTTCCTCAATTGCATGTCTTTTCATGATCTCTAATAAGTTCCATAACTGATCCGGTATCACTGTCTTGAGTTCAAGAACTATCTTTTTGAACTTGATCATATGAGATATGATCATAGAGTGTATCTCAGTTTTATCAATTTATTGATACTTTTCATAGAGTTTAGAAAGTGTATCTAATCTTCCTTCATTAACAATCCTATTCCTCAAAACATTTAGACTAGATCTAAATCCTACCTCAGGAGGAGCTTGATTAATCTTAGCTTGCTCTGAGTGTTCATTGAGGATGGGTGATTTGTAGGCACCTATTTTCTTCCTCTATTCTTCTTGCTTGGTGTAGTCAATGGAGATGAATCTAGGTCAATGGTGGTAGAGGGCGCAGAGCTGATCTCTACTTTCTTCTTCTTCTGGATCTGTTTAGATTTCTCAAGTTCCTTTGCTATCTTGGCATCTCTGGCTTTGTCGAGATCTTCTTGAGTGATTCCATGAACTTTCAGAATGTTAGATGTAATTCTGGATGCTTTCATTTTATTATCAGCACTCTATAAGATAGTAACCACTTCATTGGTCTTCTCTCTATAAGTGCCCCACCTAGGCTCATTAGGATCTTTGGGCGCTGACAATAGAACTTCTGCATATCCTTCTAGCACATGTTCTTCCACTTCATAACCAAGAGGATGAATCCATTTGTTTCTAGGTTCAACTGCCTCCATGCATGTGCAATCTGTTTCTACCATGAAACATATGGTATCCTTGTATTTGTCAACTATCTTCTCAGATAATCTGTACCTATTCTACATTTTGATCCTGAATGTCTTTATATCCATATCCATGGCATCCCTTGCATTGCTCTCTAATGTGACCTTGAGTGATATCTGAGACATAGTGGGTTTTCTCCTATCTAGGTAAAGTTTTGCAACCTTTCCAGCTATATGGAAATACAAGTCAATGATCAGAGATCCAAACCAGAATGTCTTGCTCCTGTCATGTTTGATGATTCAGATGTTGTCAATCAATTGACCACACAAGATCTCACATAAGTTATATTGAGTGTTATCCTTCACCATTCTGATAGATGCTGGGACTGTTGCTGCAGAGACACTATTCAATCTGCTAGCTTGCTGAAACTTATACCCGAGTATCATTGTCAGAATTTTTATGTCATATTATTTGATAAGGTCAACTGTCATTCCACACTTGTCACTTCTGGATAAACAAACTTGTTCAATCTTCTTTTTGACATCCTTTCTAGTGGGAAAGAGTGGTCCAGTCTTGGGAAGTCTGGTTAATTCATGAATTGGGTCTAAGATGATATGCATAGGGACCTCACCAATCCAATAAAGATCATCATGTATTCTTCTCAACAAAATCTTTACCCTTTCAGGCTCATCAAAATCATGCGCATTAGAATACTTGAAGATAGGGTTATCTATCAAGTGCATGAATTCATCTTTGAATGTGTAGTCAGGTTTCATCATGGATGCCATATGAGTAGCTATTTTGACATCTGCTATTGTTTCCTTCTTACAGTAAATATACACGCGGATATCTTCTATGTGAACAACACCTAGCGGGGTTTTGGAGAAAGCTCCTTCCACATCATCTAGTATGGATTTGAATGGATGTTTCTTGAATACAAATCTCTTCCTCTCTGCTATATCAAACACAATTGGAGTCACCATACTTACTTGGAATTTTCTTAAGTAGGGTTTCACGAAATTCTGAAACAACACGTCTGATAGGGTTCCATTCCAAACTTCTTATCCATTCGCTCAACTGCCAAATTTTTTATGCCTTCATGCCTTGATGTCTAGTGCTCCAATGCTCTCTAAATTCTATGCTCTTCGAATGAAAGTGTGAGGAAGATTGATTACTTTCTTTCCTTTATACAATCTACCGCATTTAATGTTTGCAACCATATGCAAATTACCCAGAGATTTTGAAACTTTGATCCTGATGCATTTTAGACAATGCGTGAATGCACATAGCAATATTATTTTCTTATAACCATGATTTCATAGGCGCATACTAAGAGGTGAGTATACCAACCACGCAGGGGTCCTGAGCTAGAATAGCTCCCCCTAAGACCAAGAAGGTCTATTTAAGCAGAAGTAGAGGGTGCATCCACTGTGGATACATCAACTACTTTGTCAACATCATTGTCCTTCTTTACTTCAACCCAAATTTTGCTTGAACAAACTTAACTTCTCCTTTCTCTTCAAATAGTGATTTCTTAGGATCTTCTTTCTTTTGAGTTTTAGATCTACAAAACCTTGAGATGTGTCCAGCCTTTCCACATGTGTGGCAAATGATAGGGGGTCTGATGTTCTTGTTCATCATGCTGCATTGCTTTGCTATGTGTCCATTGTAGTTACATATCTAACATGTGGTGTTCTACAGATTCCTTTGAGGTTGATTTCTCTGATTGTTTTGATTCATTCTTCTTTGATTCTGCTATGACTGAGTTCTGCAATGTATAGCCCTATGACCAAATTTATTACAAGAGAAACAATAACCATTGAAGGGTCTTACCTTTTTGCAATCTCTTGCCAAATGACCATGTTTGTTACATGCATAACAAGTTCTGTTAACTTGCTTGGTTTCCCTTTTTGGTAGATTTGATTTAATCTCTTCAACATTTTCAACTTTCCTTGCTTCTGAAAGTGCTTCATGAGGTTTCTCTCTTTCTTGTAATGAATTGACTTTAGTTTGTGTTATATTGAATCCAAGACCAACAGTGTCACCTTTTTGATTTTGTGCATTGAGCTGAGATTGAAGTGAATCAAAACTTGTGTGAATTTTGTCAATCTTATCCTTTTCTTGTATTAATTTAGATTCCAACTTCCTTTTTATGTTTTCCAGTTCCATAACTTTCATGTTTTCTTTCAAGAGTTCATCATCTAGTTGTTTGCTTTCTTTGATCTTTTCTTCAATAGCAATTTGGCTGTCTATGAGCTGTTCATCTAGATTCTCAACTTTATCTTTCAGAGACATATTCTCTTCATTGAGATTTTTGATCATTTTCCCTAAGTCACTTGTAGAACAATCTTTCAAATCTTTTCTTAGTTTCTTGATAAGCATTTACGAGCCATCAAATTTCAATCTAAGTTCTTCATTTTCTTTTTCAGATCTATCAAGATCTTCAAGAGCTGCTTCAAGATTATTTTTCAAATTTTTTCCTTCTACTAAGTCCATGATCTCCTCAAGTGATTAAACTTATTTGCTGAGGACCAGGGCTCTGATACCAATTGTTAGAAACACTGAGAGGGGGGGGGGTGAATCAGTGTTTGTCTATTAATTAATTTTCAGCAACTTAAACATAAATCAAACATACATAGAATGAAGCTTAAAATAACAAATCATAACACATGATATGACTATGGGGAAACCTTGATCATAGGAAAACCCTGGTGGGAATTAGTACCCACAAATATTGTACTAAGTATAATGAACTTGTGAGAGTTCCTTTGCCCTGTTAGAAGCAGTCTTTACAATATGAGTACAATGACCTGGTTAAAGGTTGGACCCTGTTAGGAGTCTTTTACAAAACCCTGTTAAAAGTATATTGCTCATTGCCTAGGCTCACTACCCACTAAGATGAAGGCTACAACCTTCTGAAAGATGATATGCACTATATCAAAATGAACTAGTGTGATGACACTGTTGTCTGATCAGTTTCGTGTATGTGCAAATTCTCTTACTCTATCAAAGAGCTATATAAGATAATAAATTCATAGCACTATCCCTCTGTATCTTCCTCTTCCATAATAATCGATGCTTCTATCATATCTTAACATTACATACTTATATATTCAAAACCAAATAGGCGCGACCCAAAAACAAAACACTAGTCGGCCCTAAAACAAAATATACAATGCTTCCAAACATTTCAGCTCAAGCGTGTTTACTACAATGTTAATTACATCATTAAAATCATATAACCAAAGGCACTTATCCATTACATTATAAAATAACACACGCTAATCAAAACACTTAGTCGGCTTCCATGCTCTGTCTCCTGGACTACTGGTCTATTGATCTGCTTGTAACTTTTCCATACTGTAGTTCTATACTATGCGTGTCTAGATGTATCATATACATGTGTCATAAAACTTATATCTAAACATGCATATGCTCAATCGATCTCTCACACGTGCGCTGATGTGTTGATCACTGAGTATCTCTATCTGCCCTTTTTTCCTTAGTCATTTTGGCTTTTAAGACAGAGACTAAACATGACTTTATTGCCATGATGACAACACAAAATGAGTCATGCATCCTCAGGTAGTCAACTTGCCAACAGTAATTATGGTGACCTAGTTAAGGGTCTGACCTTGTTAGGATTCTTTTACAAATAACCTTGTTAAGGGTGAGGACTCAATGTCCAAAAGCTCACTGCTTCATTGGTGAAGGCTACAAGCTTTTGTAGAACAGATATGCACTATATCTTATGATGAACTGTAGAGTAGACCTACTGTCTTGATTAGTTCAAATTTAATTTAATCTTCCACTACTTCTTCACATAGAATCTTGATGAATAAAATATAACTGATATTCTGCTCTGTACTTTTTTTGTCTCTTTTCTTCTCATTCACACTTAGCGTTCACAAATGAACTACTATAAGTATCTTCCTCAAAGTATAAGGTCACGATGGCTGAGAGAAACACTTCACCAACTTCCTTGTCGGCTTAAATAAGCATGCAATCAAGATTAAGATCATGCAACATGAACTGAATAGACGTGATGCTTCATTGAGTTGGCTCCACCAAATTATCTCAAACAACACGTTCCAGATGAAACCTGACAAGCGCTCTTAACCAAACATGGTTAACTCATAACTAATCATGAATATAAACACGCATATCTTGAAGACAGGAAAAACTCAAGAACCAATGCTAACACGTCAGCTTTGTATAGATAAACTCCAGAAACTGTAACTGCCACTAACAGAATTGCACAACTCAACTGAAACTTCATATCTGAGTCTGTGTGTATGAACAGATCATCTAAAGTATGTCTAAAATATGAATATAACTATGCAAGGATTAATAGCATCATTCTTATAAGTACATACATAGCACTATTGTATATTATATGTTGTCATCAATGACAAACATACAATCAACTAGCTGCCAGAAGTAAATATCCAACAATATCCCCCTTTGACATTGATGGCAACATATGATATTAAAAACATCTTCAGCACATAGTGTCCTCTTTCTTTTTACAATCTTCTTGATATCCTCATCAAAGATTCCTCTACACTGCTATAGCTCCTCTATCTATGTTTTTAAGTTACATGATTATATACTCCCCCAGAGTATATGCTCCTCCTTACTACATACTCCCTCTTTGACATCGATGGAAAAGGGTGCCATAACAAATTAGGCACAGGTACTACTCTACAAATAGATTAGTCAACCATTCATCAGTCACCATGGAATGATGTACTAGATACTTTATCTAATCAGACTCATGAAAGGGAATTACTCCCAACTTCTCCTTGAGATACTCAAAAGTATATTTTGATAAAGGCGTTGTGAAAATATCTACCAACTGTTCTTTAGTGCTCACATAGTCCAATTTGACTTCTTTGTCTACAAATTTTTCTATAAGAAAATGGTATTTGATCTCAATGTGTTTTGTCTTTGCGTGCATCACAGGGTTCTTAGACATGTTGATAGTGCTAGTGTTATCATAGTGAATAACAATAGGATAATCAGCCTGAATACCAAAATCTTTAACCATCTACTTGATCCAAACCATTGTTGAACAATTCAATGCTGCTGCAACATATTCAACTTCTGCTGTTGACTGAGAGATACCATTCAGCTTCTTACTTATCCAAGAAACCAACCTATCTCCAAGAAAGATTGCAACTCCTAAAGTACTCTTCCTATCTGTTGATGGGGCTTTGGTGACCGGGTCCGCCAACAGGTGTAAGTTGTCACCGGGTACCGGGGGTACCGGCCAACTTCACCTACAAAGGTTGTCCAAGGAAATGAGATTCCCTAGGCCTCCAAGCACCTGAGGGTCGGGTCTTGATGGTGCGGGGCTCAGTTGGGAGATGTGACTATTTTCACGGGGGATAGCTGGTTTCTTCAACTCGTTCTCTCCGAGGCTTCAGGGAGGTAAGGCTTCTCCTTGTATTCTACACTTAGCAAATAAATAGAAAAAGATCCTGCAAGGTTAGAAGTATTCCATCTACCTATAGTTATATTTAAACATTCAATACATCAATAATTCTCTAATATACTACACTAAATACCAAAGAAATACACAACCATCAACTCATATTTGATTAGTAGCAAGAAAAAGGGAGTCGTTAATCTACTTAAAATATCAGAGCAGAAGACATGAACAACATCAAACATAAAATACCATTAAATTAGAAGACAAAGTGCCAACAACGTCATTGTAAGAACTCTCTCTTCCTCATTAAAATTCCTTCCAGCAAGCACTAGTGTGTGGTACAATGGCGGCCCCAAGGGGACATTTAACTGAAATGAAAATACTGCTTCTCTATTACTATGGACTGCAAAATCATCAATTTCGCTGACCCTTGGAAAAGGGCCAGACTTGCTACTTATACACATTTTATTCTAACCCTAACCCTAACCCTAACCCTATTTTACATCTCACCATAAAATATATTATCCAGTGGCCGGTACTACCTGCACCACTTTACAAAAGACCTTGAGACGGAGAAATTCTGACATGTTAGAAGAATAAGACAAGAGGATGGAGTGGAAGAATTGGCCTTGAGAAGAGAGCTGGGAAAGGGAAGGAAGAAATCAGATCCCCTGGGGATCGAGGCTACATGCCTCATAAATGGGAAATGCGACAACCTGTCTCCAATGCACCAGGTGTGCTTCTGAAGTGGTGCCTTGAGAAGACCATTTGTTAGAAGACCAACTGTCGATCCGACGTTCCTTGATGTAGCCAACTACCCTCTAACAATATTTATTAACTGCTTTTGAAAGTGACCAGTCAGCCTTGAGGACCAGGACATAGATCACTCGAAAGAATACAAAATTTAGGATCTAGGACTCCAGGATCCGGGAACTTACATTCTGAAAGAATAATGAATAAAAAATTCTTGGGTTTTCTCCAACCCTCGTAGAAACTTTATTGCTGCCTATTATCATTGAAGGTCTAGAGGAGGTGGGAGATTCCATCCTCATCAATCTCTTTGAGGCTAGATCGCCGGTACTTGGCCACCTCAATTTTTTCTCCTAGCTCTGGAACATTCCTCTTGAATTCATCAGCCATTTTTGCCGCATCATGACCACTAAGGATCATGCGAGTCAGTCTTTCCATTTGAGCGCCCTCCACTCCCTCTAGGGATTGATATCTTGACTCCATTAATTCATCAAACTTCCCCAAAACATATTCCTCCGGCTTGCATGTGTCAGTGCTGAACAGGTCAGCTCCGGAGACCTTCATGACAAAATACTTATACAAATTCAAAGAATATTGGACCATGTTGATTTTTTTCATGTAGAATCCCTACCAATTGCTTGAGCACCTCCAATGTGAGGTCAAGTCTAGAGTGTTGGGTCCTCACAAAATTGAATGATTCTTCTCCTAGAATCCCAGACTCAGAGACCATTTCCTCCCCAAGACTGAGGAGTTCTTCAAGTTCTACCTTCCATGCTTCATAATTTTCTATATCACCCTCCCATATGTTGATAATAGTTTCTTCCTAATGTAGAACGTGTCAGGCCATATACAAGTTTGAGAGGGTGGATACTAGGAAGTGCCTGGTGTTTCCTATCTGTAGAGCGACCCACTCATCAACCGCTTGGGCCTTCTTCTTTATTGCTCGTAGGGAGTCTATGTCGCTCTATGGTAGTGGTGCATTAGATGTGGAGGTCTCTGGAGGAATGACACTGATAGGCTGGGCCAGCTCAGTAAGCAATCCCATAAGGTTTGCAGTCTTCTCCTTTTCTGCTTTGAGCCTTTGGGCCTCCTTTTCGTAATGGGCCTCCATGGCTCTGGTCACTTCTTTCAACATGTCCACTTCACCCTATTTTCCTCTTTTTTCCAGTGATATCTCCATGATATCATAATCTTCGGCTTCAGTAGTTGCCTCATTAGCATCTGGGGGAGGGGTTGCCACAATTGCAACTGTTTCTCTGCCTGGCCCGGTTCAAAGAGTATTAACTATCTAGGCTTTCTTGGCCTTCGGTGGATTTTGGACCTGAGCCATCATCTCCACCAGGGAGAGATGATCTCTGGGAGTCAGCAGAGCTTTTCTTTTCTTGGTCTTGACTAAACACTGTGGCGGCAGGGGTAGCTTATTTTCCAAGGTCTGTTCCTTGGATTCTTCCCTGGTATCTTGCTACTGTTCTTCTTTAGTTGTGTGGTTCTCGCCTAGCTCCCTCCCTTCATCTTGGGCTTCATCGAAAACATTTTCCCTAGTGATGTTTATTTCTTCTACCTTTTCCTCTATGTCTTCTACTTCATTTGGGCCCTCATTAGCCATCCCGGGGGTTTCTTCCTCTTATCGCTCTTCTTGTTCCTCGGTCTCTATCACCAGGATTTCTTCTTCCATTGGTGTATCTTTTGGCAATGGGGGAGGTATCAAGCCAAGATTTAATTTTTGGGCCGTAGTGATTACCTGCCCAAAGGTCGCTCTGAGGAGTGGCACTTGGAACACAATGGATGAGGTTACGGTTGCTCCCGTAGGTCCAGTTCCCTCAGCGGATGCCATTTGTTCACTCTACTTCTATTGGTCCACTCCCATGTTTTGTATCTTCGGGACCTCAGAGGCGATCTTTTGTTCTATTTATTTCTCTTCTTCCACCTACTCTTCCTGCTCCTATGCATGTTCTTGTTCTAGAGCTTCCTCTTGCACTGGGACTTCAGCCTCTGTTTGCTCGATGTCCCCTTATAGATTCCCAAACTCATCGGTTGCAAAAATATCATCAAACTCATCCTGTGGGGGAGGATTGGCTGGGACATCCACTGGCTCTGATTCCCTTTCTGGTTCCAGGGAGTCGGAAGAAAGGATCTCAACTTGTGGGATCTGGGGCATCCCCACCTCTGGCTCTATCTTGGGCTTTTGGTTAAGCCTCTTCTTTCTTCTAGTGACTAAGGGTGGCCCCACATCCCTTAGTGTTGTTTTTTCTTCTGTGTCTACCCCAGTTGCCTTAACCATCAAGGCCACTAGTGAAGGAGAGGTGGGAAGATGAACTGGTCCATCCATGGACACTGGGGTAGCCAACCCAATGATTAATTTCTCCCTCATTTGTTGGGAGGCCACTACTGATTGTTTTATTTACTCTTTTATGGGAACTTCTTAATAGTTGGAGTTGTGGCTATCCCTTTTCCATTATCTACTCCTTGTGAAGAAGTCCCAGCCCCCAGGGTTAACTTTGGTATCGGCTGGGCAGCCCGGTGGACACTCCTGGGGCACACCTTCTTGAAATAGAGGTGGCTACGTTCAACCACATTGCGCGTGAACTCTTCAATAGTGGGCCCTTCCTTGGCATCCCAGTTCACTAGTGGGAGGGCCAATTTATCAATCCCCTTTTCTTTGTACTGGGGATCTACCATGGAGCCGACGTCTGAGAAATCTTCTGGGAAACTCTAGAGCTTCAATCTTTCCATCATTCCTGTGGTCATTCTGACATAATGTCGCCCCCAGAATTCCATGTCATCCTGGCAATCTTCCCAGAAGTCTTCCATGTGATATTGATGGGGCTCTTATGCCTGGGGAACTGCCATTGCAATCTTTCCATGCGGGTCAAAATGTTTCTACCCTAAGTAAAATTTTGCCAAGTTATAACATTTAAGCTCATTATCTGCTTCTTTAGCGGCAGCTAGACTACATGAATAATTCCCACAAGTGATTGGGAATGCAATATTTGTTACCTTCTTCAAGGCATAGAATGCATGCAACTCCATTATCTGCCTGCAATACTCTAGGAGAATTATGTTGTCCCCACATTGTTTGGGCAACAAGTAGGGTTTCCCAGAGAAGTCGGTCACCCTTATGTATGTATGTTTTTAAAATTGTATATAGTAATGCCTATAAATCTAGACCAAATTCATCACCTCCATAGACAGGAAGTATCTCACGTCCCGGGTGGGTGTGAGTAGGTGATAGTAAACGAAGGCATCATTTACCTGGTAAAAACTGGGGAAGCTAGCCTCCCATGGAACCTGTGGAAAATGGTCCCAAGGGGCCTTCTGGCCTGGGCTGACCCCAAGTACGCCCTTTGTGAGTACCCATTGGTGTGGGGTCATTGTTGTGCCAGGGCCCAGAGAACATAGGAAGTCATATAAAACTTCTTCTTCTTGGCCAATTGAAGGAACTGGGAGTCTATGTGATTTGAAATTATGGCAGCCTAGTCAAAATACTCCCGGTCTATTCTTATACCAAGCAAGAAGTAATACATCCACCTGGAGAATTCTTGGGCATGTTGTTTCCCAAAGACCTGGCATAGTGCTATTATCCCCATCTGGATGCTCTCTTTGAATTTTGACCTAGGGATTTCCAATTTCATCCTCTTGGGGTCCCTCTTTGGGACCTTGAGCCAATTATTGTTCATGTAAATACGGGCCACCTCCTCCAACTGCTTAAATTGGGCCAAGGCATCTGACCAGGTGACTACAGCTAGTTTGTCAAATTGGGGGATTCCCAAGCCCCTCTGGAAGGTATCAGGGTCCAAGGACACCATAGGAGTAGGATACTCGGTGGGTTTAGGGGCTGCAAGCATGACAGCCCTAACGGATGTATTGTAGTGAGCTGCAAGTATGAGAATAAGCTCTGGTGACTGCATAGAGCATAGGAAATAAGTTGCCTTTAGGATCCCAGAGTTTTCAATTTTAATGGCCAATGGATCCCCGACCTGTCATTGGATGTACATCATTTTTACTAAGGCCTGCATTTCGGGCCATGTCCCGATGCTGGTGTCAGTAATGAGCTGGACTTTGGACTCAATCTTTGAGCCCATGATGACGCCATCCTTTACGTATTTTAGGCTCATGGGAAATTTCTCTAGGGCCTTCTCTATTTTGGATCTGACAACTGCCCTGGTAACTGTCGTAGAAGGAAGTTCCAGACTCCCGGGTGGTGAAGATGCAGAAGCTTCAAACATATTTGAAAGTTTGTTGTTCCAAAAATTTGCAAGGCAAGGTGACCATCAGAATGTATAAATAAAAAAAAACTTTGGGGTCTAGAGATCTTACTATCGTGGCGCTTGCTTCCCTTGAAAAGTTAGCTTAGTTCAAAAAATATGAAAAGCATATATATATTGTGAACTTAGAAATTTAACCAATAATCTAGGTCCGGAGATCTTATCACATTTAGTAAAAGAAAGACATGGGTTGGGTGATGGAAAGGGAGCTAGAGTCTGGGGAACTAACCATTGGAAGGTGTGCACAAAAAGAGAGCTGTCAGACCCACGTGGGCACCATGTGGGTACATAATAAATAGAAGTTATGGTGATGGCGGCGGAGCCAACTGTCTGAATGTGCAAAAAGTGAAGGCCACTTGGACAAATTTAAATGCATGCATGGGACATAAATGAATGATTGGCTGGTTTATGAAGGAGAGAGAAAACCACTTGGTTGAAACCGGCTGAGAACTCAGTTTCAACCAGGCGGTATTCTGCACAGAGCGAGCTCGCAAATTAGAAACCAAAAACAAATGCAACATTGTGAGCTCGACAAACTACCAAGCAGAATATACACTGATATACAACATAGCTGAAGGGTATATACATGCAGACCAGAAGGATACATAATAATATACATCAAATGTACACATATACAGAATGCCAAGCAGGCATTTACAGAAACTAGACAATGTACAAACATTTACAACTTTTACATTACCTACAAGCTATACTACTTATGCACAAAGGGCGGACAACCCTCTGGTAGAGCTGACCCACCAACGGGTGGAAAACCAGAAAGAAACACAAGACAAAAAAACAAAATGAGACAACACAAAACCAAACAAAACCAAAAAACATGAAAGGAGAGCGGAAGGAAGGCACCAACCTGAAGACAAAGAAGGGAAAGGAAAGGAAACCATTGCAAATGCACTGCAACAGCTTCTACCATCAGATAATCACCACTTACCACCACTAAACACTCACAATCACTTGGAATAGCTTGGAATGGTTAGCACTGGATTACCGCTAAATCACTCTCAAATTGCTTAGATTTCTCAGGTGTTTAATAGCAATAAATGTGAAGATGATAGGTATATTCTATTTATACCCATGGTAAAAGCAAGTTACCTTTCCTTGTGCAAACTCTGGACAGACAGACCTCCAGACTCTGGGCCTGGGGATTTCATGCAATGATACCATCTTAAGAAAAGAAGACATGGTGGTGAAGAATCCCAGAGTCTAGAATCTGGTTCCCAACAAAGGATGACCAACTCTAGGACTGGGCCCTAGAGTCATGAGAGACAAAAAATGAAAACAAAAACAACACCGCGGGGAGAAAAACCCCGGAGAAGGAAAACAAAGAAAACAAAGAAAAAGACAAGGCAAGAGCCAAAAGCATAAAGCAATAAGAAAAAGGGGGACCCAACATTTTTCCCACAAAATGTAGGGATGGGGATGCAGGGCATAACAAATGGAGACTATCTGGAATGAATGCCTAAGTGCATTTGAGAACTACAGAATCTCTACTTAGCAAAATAGGAACAAATCATTGTTCGAAGTATCTTACATGCAAAGAGTGACATGTTTGAGAAAATTCGGCCATATGCGGTTTAACCCATGATCCTTTCATCGGTGGTGAAGTGTGTGCTTTGGAAGGAAATCAAGCTGATGACCTCTGGGAGGAGTAGAGAAGAGGCACTAAGTATATTAAACCATAAAGTCATCAGATTTGCTCATTTCTCCTGGAGACCAGAGTTTTGTCTCACTTCCCTTTTCTTGTTATTTTGTATGTTTGTAGGTGGGAGGGTGGTACTTCTTTCACCATTAAGCTTAGGCTTAGCTAATTTTTAATGGTGGTACTCCTTTCACCCTTCCGCCTAATCTTATTATGCTAAATAGGGGAGAATAACTCTAGACCCAGAAAGAATCCTTTTAAAAGTTCAGACTTGGGTCAACAAACTAGTGCAACCGATCTACCCTCGATGTGTTTGATTACTTGTCCCTTATTTTTGCTCACTGATTGCCAGATTTCTGGAAAGAAAACCGATGAAGATTTCTCATAATGCACTACCATACTCATAAAATAACTCTAGAGACCAGACCGATTTCATCATGCTAACAACAGATTCTTAAGTTCACCATGTTAAAGACATAATCTCGGAGACCAAACGTTATGCGAAGCATTCCAATCCTTACAAGTGAGAGAAAAAAATGCTGGACCCCAAGAAAAGACAAAAAAATGAAAACAACCAAGGAAAAAGACGGTCCCAGAGGATGGCCAGCAAGACTATTTACAAGGCAAGGTACCTCCCAATAAGGCACCGGGAAAGAGATATTTACAAGAGGGAAATTTACATAAAATACAACTTGGGGCAAACCCACCTCATTCAAAATAATGTTTGAGAAACTATCCATTGACAGGAAATGGGATAGGTTCTCTGGTCATGGTGTTAAGGTGATAGGTGCTTGCCCCGCAGATTTCTGAAATTAAATATGGTCTGAGCCAGAGCCGTTGGAACTTAGTGTGCTTACCTTTCTTTTCCCGGGCCTTGTCCCACAACAAGACCAAGTCTGAAATTTGAAAAGCCTTGTATTGGGCTCTGCGGTCAAACCATCTTTTTACCACTGCTTGATGATGCGCAAAATGTTCTAGGGCTGCATCTCATTGTTCCTCCATCTGCACTAGATTTAAGAGCTGAAACCTCCATGATATTATCCCGGCTACTGAATTCCTGCATAAATTGCAAAACTGGGATCTGTAAGTTGATTGGGAATACTGGGTTCTAGCCATAAACCAGGTAGAATAGGGATGTTACCAGGGAGGCCTTAATTTGAATGTGATCCGCCCAGAGGGTGAATCTAAACTTTTGGTGCCAATCCTCAGGATTCTGTTCTAGTAGGTGTTTGATCACTTCAAGAAGATTTTTGTTTGTTGACTTAGCGACACCGTTCCCCTGGGGGTAATAGTTGCTGGAGAACTTTAGAGTGATCTTCCAATTGTAGGTCCATTTGAGTAATTATGCTGAAGAAAACACCAGACCATTGTCACATACTAGAGCAAAGGGCATCCTGAATCTTGTGATGATGTTTTCTTCCAGGAATTTAATAACTACATCTACTGTGTTATTTTTGCAAGGTATAGCTCCGGACCACTGGGTGCAGTAATCAATAGTAGTTAGGATGTACCGATGGTTGGTAGATAATTTAGGGTTAATTTCTTTGATGAAGTCAAATGCCCATTGGGTGAAGGGTCTAGCCTCAAAGACTGGTTGTAAAGGCATAGCCGGGTTATGCTCACGATGCACCACAGTTTGGCAAGTGTGGCATCTCTAAATGTGAGTGTAAACATCTTTAAATATACAGGGCCAATAGTATCTGGCTTGGAGGATCTGATGGGTGGTGGCATCGGCTGAGCCATGCCTGGTTCCATACTATCCATGGAATTCATCAATCATCTTCGTAGCTTGGTCCCTGTCAATGCACCAGAGGTACACTCCCTCGTAGTTCCTGCGGTAAAGTGCGGAATTTTTGATCATGAAGTGAGCGCTTTTCATCCGCAGGGCATGACATTTATTGGGAGGTAACCCCTCTGGGCATTTTTTGTTCAATAGTAGATATACCAGATCGGTATACCACGTGTCTAGAGTGATGGACTCCACCATATAAGTCTGGCATTCTATGTGGGCAGTCTCTTCTGCCATCGTTCATCTTAGTCCCTAGCCTCAGACTATCTTCATGGGCTGCATTTCCAAGTCATATTCCTGGAAGATGGCCATCCATTTCCCTCATCTTTCACCCAATTCACTCTGTATTAGCAGAGATTTCATAGCTTGGTTCTTGATGATAGCATGCACCTTGCTCCAGAGAATATAATGCCAGAATTTCTTCACGACGCACACAAGAGAAAAGGCCTACTTTTCCAATGATGAATACTAGACCTTGGCATTCTTGAAGGGGGAGCTCATGAAATATATTGGTCATTCTTCCCCTTTGACCTTTTGAGTTAAGAATGTCATGGTAGAATGTGATGAAGAAAAGGAGTAAATGTAAAATGGGAGGGAGTAGTCTGGGCTAGCCAGGATGGGCACCTCTGTTATCATCTATTTGATATGGGTGAATGCTTTCTTTACTTCAGGACTCCACTCAATCTTGGTATCCTTTTTTATCATCTCATTGAGTGGTTTAACTATCTCGGCAAATCCAATGATGAACCGCCAGATGAAGATGATCTTTTCGAAGAAAGATCGCATCTCTTTCTTGCTACTAGGTATTTGTAAGTTTAGCAGTGCTTCAAATCTCTCAGGGTCTATGGATATTCCTTTCTTAGAGATGATATTCCTGAGCAATTTCCCTTCAGTAACCCCAAATATGCATTTCTTAGGGTTGAGGGATATTCCATACCGATGACATCTCTCGCAGATCTAGGTGAGGTGGGTGGAATGGTCATGCTTGTCACAGGAAAAGATGGTCAAATCATTCATGTAGATGATTATGCACCAATTCACAAGGCCCTCGAACACGATGTCCATAGCCTTTTGAAATGTGGCCCCTACATTAATTAAGCCAAAGGGCATCCTCCTATATGCAAACATTCCCCACTCGGTGGTGAATGTTGTTTTCTCTCTATCTTTGTACTTAACCATGACTTGGTTATACCCAGAGTACCCATCCAAAAATGACATCTTTTGGGACCCATTCACTATCTGCAACACCTCATCCAATGAAGGGAGAGGGTGATTATCTTTTTTGGAGGCTCTATTCAGATTCTAGAAATCTATGTAAAGGCGAATTTCACCGCTCTTATTTCTAATAGGGACCAAGTTGGCAACCACGTAGTATGCCAGATTGGGAAGATTATCCAGGCTGACAGTAATTTCTCCACCTCCTGACAGATCAGAGGCTCAATCAGTGGGTTGATGGGTCATTGTTTTTGTCAAAAAGGTTTAGCATCAGGTTTTAGGGGAATGGTATGAGACATAATAGATGTGTCATAAGTTTTCAAATCCTCATACCCCCATGCAATCATATCTATGTATTCTCAGAGAACCGCGAGAATATTCTCCTTCTCCTTAGGGGAGCAGGAGGTGCTGATATGTACCATCTTCTCCTCACTGGGCTGGCCAATGTTTACCTTTTCAAATTTTCCTCCCTTAGAGGAGGATGACATCTTCTCCTGGCCCCGAGGGTCTGATTCAAAGATGTGTTCAAGTGTGCCCACCCCCTTAGGGATGGTGTTAGTGGGTAGGTCCATGATCCCATCATTTTCATCACCCTGTATAGTATCATCATGGTCTCGTTCTTCCACTATCTGGTCCTCAAAGACACCAACATTAGCCATGAAGGCTAGGATGTGCTGGTCATCCTCAAAAATCTTAAAATGGGTGACATTATTTGGAATGAATGGGGTGGAGATCATCTCAACTGAAAATATTCAGAGTCGTGAGCCGGCCATGGGCTCAAGTGTGCTGGCAGATATAGCGAGGGCATCCGAGACATAATTCCATCATTGGGGAACAAGATCAATGCCAAAGGAATCAAAATCTTCAAATAAGGCTCCAAGCCTGATTGTAGTATGTGGCCAGTCTCTTGTCATGACATGTATATTGACTCCGGACCTGTTTGACAACCAACTCTAAATCACCTAGAGCTTGGAGGTAGGTGATTCCTTTCCTTAACATGAATAAGAGTCTAAGGACCAAAGCCTCGTACTTTGTAACATTGTTCATGTAGTTGAACTGTAGCCTATAGGATGCAAGGAAGGATTTGCCTCGTGGGTTGATTAATTCTACTCCGGCCCCATAGCCTTGTTTGGATCAGGACCCGTCGAACTTAAGGGTCCACAAATCATTATTTGTAGTTTGGAGCTGGGGAACAGGAGTGGCCTTTGGATTTTTCTTGGGGGGCATGGGAGGTGCTTCATCCCTCATTGTTGGCACATGGGTGGGGTTTGCCTCTAGAGGGGTTCAAATTTGGGATCCCCAGGGGAATGGCACCGAAGAAGTGCTTCCAATAAGGATACTAGGTCCCGCGGAATCAACTGTGCATTCTTTATTCCAAAAGGCATCAATGTGCCAGGTAGCGACTGAAAGGAAGGGTTCACACTCTAGCTCTAAATGTTTTTGATAGTGTACTCAGCACCAAGTTCCAAACAAGAGTGTAGCGGGGGTCATTGCGGCACCCTGAGAGTCGACCTCAACCCTCAACTTTTCTTCTAGGTCCTGGGCTCTCTGCAGAACTATGGGATCATCCCTAGGGGTGAAATTGAATGTTAAGATTTCAAAGGGTCGGTACACTCTAGGAGAAGTCTTAGAGAAGAAGACCTCACTAACCCTCCTAAATTCTGTAAGGGCCTGCTTCATTTGGGGTTCACTTTCAACCCAGATCTTGTTTGATTCTCCTTCCTAGGGGAGCCATAAGTGGGAGAAGTCGGTCGAGAAGTATCTATTCAAGGACTTAGACCAATTCTGACTTAATAATAGCCCATAAGTCTCTGGGATGTCAACCACTTGGATGTCGATTATGCTGGCTATCCTGGGGTCCTAGATAAGCTGTATCCAGATGTTCTTCAATTCTCCCACCATTTTCACAGCAGTATTGTCCAATTGAATCACTGCGCCATTAGATGGGATGGGATGAAATCTGAGCTTCTGCCATATGGATAGGGGCATGATGTTTCCTGAAGCTGTAGAGTCTACTAGGCAGTTGTGTATGTTCTTGCCCTAGATATTCAGGCCTAGTAGGAAGGGGGGATCTTCATTATTTCCCTAGAAGACAGATGCGTTAGCGTCCTCGAAAGAGATAGTCTTGGGTGGGTGAATGACAACCTATGGGTTTCCCAAGAGCTTCAGAAGAGACTTCTTCTACTCAGGACAGTTTAGCAAAACCTCCATCAGGGTCATGGAGGTGGTGGTTTGTTCTAACACCTTTGTGATGTCAAACCTTCCTCCTAGGAATTGGCAACTTCCCTCAGCCAGGTCTTTCGCTTGGTTAGAGCTAGAACCTTTAAGGGGGGGAAATCAGTTGTATTATCTTAGGAAGGAGTGTCCTTGGTGGGAGGTGTTGGCATGTAAGCTAGTCCTTTACCAGCCTAGCTCTGAGTATTGTAAGGAGGCTGCGGGTTGGTGAAGGCATTGGCCTTAAAGGCTGGAATTGATTCATCAAAGAATCCCTGCAATTTAGATTCTTCTTCATCTTCTCCGAAGGATCCAAAGAAGATGGTCTCATAGGTGAATGCACTATGAGTTGACTCTTGCACTGGAGGCTCTAGGGGAGTAGCATCATGCGATTATTGTTTGTCTAGCTGGGAGATCATGATGACCTTCTCTAGCGTGGCACAATTTACCTCATTATGGGAGCCTGTGTTGTGCAATCTACACCAATTGGTCATGGGCTAGAAGTTTGTGACTGGTGTGAAATGTGATGGTCTAGCACCACTTTGATTGGCATTTTGGTTTAGAGGCGGGCCTCCAGTGTTTTCATTATTGTTCCATTGTTGTTGATTAGGTCAAGGCCCGTTGTTGAAGTTTCTTCCTCCAAAATTGTTGTTTCATTGGCCAGAGAAAATATTCCCTCTCTGGGAATTAGAATTATAGGGTGCATAGGACCCCACCTTTAGCTGACCCATGTCTACAGTCAGGGTAGACAACATTCGCTGGAGGGATTCAACCTTGGCGGTCAAGTGGGTGTTTGCATCACAGTGTGACAGTTGTTGTTGGTTTCCTAGGAAAGTAGCAGCATTCGCCAGAGTCGAGGGTGGCAATCCTCCAGCCGTAGATGAATGAAAGAAGGGAACTCTAGATGGTTGTGTCTAAGGTTGCTATGCCTACTATGGCTGATTCCAAGGGAAGACTTCCAGACCCGGTATTGACTGAGTTTGTGATGGGTAAACGTATCGAGCTTGCTGGTCTGTTGGCGGTGGTAGGGGATTCATTCCCATCACGGGGGCACCTATTGCTAGATTGGGGTTATACCCCCTAGCGTACGTTGTTCCACCAGGGATCATGTTGAAGGGCGTACTCTTCCCAATCCCACCCTGGGATTTGTTAAGACCACGGGATAATTCTAAGGCCAGGTTGTAAACTTTCACCAAAGTGTCTTGGTCGCCCGCGATGGTTGTTCTCTAGAGGAGAGTGGCAACGAAGGGCTCCATCATGTTGAGATAGGTCTATATGGTTACTTTTGAGGATGGAATGAAAGGGCCCGTGCACCACTTCAAGGCGCGTTGGAACCAATGATTGAATGCTGGGAGGGGTTCATTGGGTTCCTTTTTGATGGAGATGAACTAGCTGTGCAACCAAGCTAGGTCCATGTGTATGTAGAAGACAACCAAGAAGGAATCCTCCATGTCCTGCCAACTATTGATGGAGTTGACATTAGGTACCAGTTCAGCTCACCCTATCCCAAGGATAGGAGAAACATCCGGGTCACAACATCCTCATGTTAGATCCAGTGTCAGTTCATGGCATCCTTGTATGGCTATAAATGTTCTTCTGTGGTTCATGAGCCTAAGTGCTCATATCATGGGAATATCTTCTCTAGGTGTGAGGGTAAGTCATTGATTGCACCCAAAAAAGTTCCCATAGGAGACCCAGTGTTACCGAAGTATGCAGCCATTTGGGGAACTAGATTTTGGACAGGTTGAGTGCTGGTTCTTGGGATTGTTCAAGAGGTTTGGATATTCTAAGGTATGCTAGGCCTATAGACAGTGGCTAATGTGGTTTTTGAGGTCCATTTCTTTTGAGTGGGAGGCTTGAGTTTGATAAACCTTCCAGGGTTTGGGGCCAACCTAAGGATTCTTTTGAACTTTTTAGAGGAGAAAGACCCGATCCCACTGAAGGCTTGATTCCTAAAACTATGGCTTGGGGAACCCTAAGGAGGTGTAAAATTAGAATTTTGAGAGGGGATGAGTTCATGCCCTCCTTCTAGTGCCAGTTTCTGTTGACGGGGCTTTGGTGACTGGGTCCGCCAGCAGGTGTAAGTTGTCACCGGGTATCGAGGGTACCAGCCAACTTCACCTGCAAAGGTTGTCTAGAGAAATGAGATTTCTTGGGCCTCCAAGCACCTGAGGGTTGGGTCTTGATAGTGCGGGGCTCAGATGGGAGATGTGACTATTTTTGAGGGGGATAGCTGGTTTCTTCAACTCGTTCTCTCCAGGAATTCAGGGAGGTAAGGCTTCTCCAAGCATTCTACATTTAGCAAATAAACTGAAAAAGATCCTGCAAGGTTAGAATTATTCCATCTACCTATAGTTATATTTAAATATTCAATACATTAATAATGCTCTGATATACTATACTAAATACCAAAGAAATACACAACCATCAGTTCATATTTGATTAGTAGCAAGAAAAAGGAGGTCGTTAATATACTTAAAATATCAGAGCAGAAGACATGAATAACATTAAACATAAAATACCATTAACTTAGAAGATAAAGGGCCAACAACGTCATTGTAAGAACTCTCTCTTCCTCATTAACATTCCTTCCAGCAAGCACTAGTGCATGGTACAATGGCGGCCCTAAGGGGACATTTAACTACTAAAAGCTTTTATAAAAACCAAGGAGCATTGAGCTCTACAACTGAAATGAAAATACTGCTTCTCTATTACTATGGACTGCAAAATCATCAATTTCACTGACCCTTGGAAAAGGGTCAGACTTGCTACTTATAGACATTTTATTCTAACCCTAACCCTAACCCTATTTTACATCTTGCCATAAAATATATTATCCAGTGGCCGATACTACCTACACCACTTTACAAAAGACCTCGAGACAGAGAAGGTCTGACATGTCAGAAGAATAAGATGAGAGGATGGAGTGGAAGAATCAGCCTCAAGAAGAGAGCCAAGAAAGAGAAGGAAGAAATTAGATCCTCTGGGGATCAAGGCTACATGCCTCATAAATGGGAAATGCGGCACCCTATCTCCAATGTGCTAGGTGTGCTTCTGAAGCGGCACCTTGAGAATACCATTTGTCAGAAGACCAACTGTCGATCAGACATGCCTTGATGTAGCCAACTACCCTCTAACAATCTTTATTAACTGCTGTTGAAAGTGACCGGTAGGCCTTGGGGACCAGGACACAGATCACTCGAAAGAATACAAAATTTAGGATCTGGGACTCTAGGATCTGGGAAGTTACATTTTGAAAGAATAAAGAATACAAAATGCTTGGGTTTTCTCCAGTCCCTGGAGAAAATTTATTGCTTCTTGTTATCATTGAGGGTCTAGAGGAGGTAGGAGATTCCATCCTCATCAATCTATTTGAGGCCAGACCACCGGTACTTGGCCACGTCGATTTGTTCTCCTAGCTCTGGAACATTCCTCTTGAATTCATCAGCCATTTTTTCCGCATCATGACCACTAAGGATCATGCAAGTCTATCTCACCATTTGAGCTCCATCCACTCCCTCCAGGGATTGATATCTTGACTCCATTAATTCATCAAACTTTGCCAAAATTTATTCCTCTAGCGTGCATGTGTCAGTGATGAACGGGTTAGCTCCAGATACCTTCATGACAAAATCCTTATACAAATTCAAAGAATATTGGACCATGTTGATTTTATCATGTAGAGTCCCTACCAGTTGCTTGAGCACCTCCAATGTGAGGTCAAGTTTGGAGTGTTGGGTCCTCACAAAATTGAATGATTCTTCTCCCAGAATCCCAGACTCAGAGACAATTTTCTCCCCAAGACCGAGGAGTTCTTCAAGTTCTACCTTCCATGCTTCATAATTTTCTATATCACCCTCCCATCTGTTGATAATAGTTTTTGCCTGATGCAAAATGTGTTCGGCTGTATACAAGTCTGGGAGGGTGGATACCACGAAGCGCTGAGTGTCTCCTATCTGCAGAGTAACCCACTCATTGACCTTTTGGGCCTTCTTCTTCATTGCTCGCAGGGAGTCTATGTCACTTTGTGGTAGTGGCACATCAGATGTGGAGGCCTCCAGAGGAATGGCACTAATAGGCTGGGCCAGCTTAGTAAGCAATCCAATAAGGTTTGTAGTCTTCTCCTTTTCTTCTTTGATCCTTTGGGCCTCCTTTTCATAACGGGCCTCCACGGCTCTGGTCGCTTCTTTCAATAGGTCCACTTCACCCTGTTTTCCTCTTTTTCCTAGTGATATCTCTATGATATCATAATCTTTGGCTTCAGCAGTTGCCTCATCAGCATCTGGGGGAGGGGTTGCCACAACCGCAACTATTTCTCTGCCTGACCTGGTTCGAAGAGTATGAACCGTTCGGGCTTTCTTGGCCTTCGATAGATTTTGGACCTAAGCCATCATCTCTACCAAGGAGAGATGAGCTCTGGGAGTCAGCAAAGCTTTTATTTTCTTGGTCTCGACCAACCACTGTGGTGGTAGGGGTGGCTTATTTGCCAAGGTCTACTCCTTGGATTCTTCCCTGGTATCTTGTTGGTATTCTTCTTTAGTGGTGTGGGTCTCACTCAGCTCCCTCCCTTCATCTTGGGATTCATCTACAACATTTTCCCTAACGACGTTTATTTCTTCTGCCTTGTCCTCTGCGTCTTTTTCTTCATCTAGGCCTTCATTGGCCATCTCGGGGGTTTCTTCCTCTTGTCACTTGTCTTTTTCCTCGGTCTCTATCACCGGGATTTCTTCTTCCATTGGTGTGTCTTTTGGTATTGGGGGAGGTATAGGTCCATGATTTAATGTTTAGGCCGCAGTGATTACCTTCCCAAAGGTCACTCCAGGGAGTGGCACTTGGAACATGGTGGCTGAGGTTATGATTGCTCCCGTAGGTCTAGTTCCCTCAACGGATGTCATTTCTTTCTCTTCTTCCATCTTCTCTTCCTGCTCCTGCGCAAGTTCTTGTTCTAGAGCTTCCTCTTACACTGGGACTTCAGCCTCTATTTGCTCAATGTCCCCCTCTAGATTCCTGAACTTGTCGGTTGCAAAAATATCATCAAACTCATCCTGTGGGGGAGGATTGGCCAAGACATCCACAGGCTCTGATTCCCTTTCTAGTTTCAGGGAGTCAGAAGAAAGGATCTCAACTTGTGGGATCTGGGGCATCCCCAGCTCTAGCTCTATCTTGGGCTTTTGGTTAAGCCTCTTCTTTCTTCTAGTGACTAAGGGTGGCCCCACATCCCTTAGTGCTATTTGTTCTTCTGGGTCTACCCTAGTTGCCTTAACCATCAAGGCGGCCAGTGAAGGAGAGGTGGGAAGATGAACTGGTCCGACCATGGACACCGGGGTAGCCAACCGTGTGATTAATTTCTCTCTCATTTGTTGGGAGGCTACTAATGATTGTTTTATTTTCTCTTTTATGGGAACTTCTTACATAGTTGGAGTTGTGGCTATCCCTTTTCCCTTATCTACTCCCTGTGAAGAAGTCCCAGCCCCCAGGGTTAACTTTGGTATCGGTTGGGTAGCCTGGCGAACACTCCTGGGGCACACCTTGAAATAGAGGTGGTCACATTCAACCACATTGCGAGTGAACTCTTCAATAGTGGGCCATTCCTGGGAATCCTAGTTCACTGGTGGGAGGGCCAATTTATCGATCCCCTTTGCTTTGTACTAGGGATCTACCATGGAACTGACGTCTAAGAAATCTTCCAGGAATCTCTGGAGCTTCAATCTTTCCATCATTCCTATGGTCATTCTAACATAATGCCACCCCCAAACTTCCATGTCATCCTGGCAATCTTCCCAGAAGTCTTCCATGTGATATTGATGGGGGCTCTAATGCCCGGGGAAGTGTCGTTGCAATCTTGCCATGTGGGTCAAAATATTTCTCCGCTAAGTAAAATTCCACCAGGTTATAGAATTTAAGCTCATTATCTACTTCTTTAGCAGTGGCTAGACTGCATGAATAATTCCCACAAGTGATTGGGAACAGAATATTTGTTACCTTCTTCAAGGCATAGAATGCATGCAGCTCCATTATCTGCCTGCAATACTCCAGGAGAATTATCTTGTCCCCATAATATTTGGGCAATAAGTAGGGTTTCCTAGAGAAGCTGGTCACCCTTATATATGTATGTTGTTGAAATTATATATAGTAATGCCCATAAATCTGAACCAAATTCATTGCCTCTGTAGACAGGTGGTATCTCGCGTCCCGGGTGGTTGTGAGCAGGTGGTAGTAAACGAAGGCATCATTTACCTAGAAAAAACTGGGGAAGCTGGCCTCTCATTAAACCTGTGAAAAATGGTCACAAGGGGCCTTCTAGCCTAGGTCAATCCTGAGTACACCCTCTATGAGTAACCCATTGGTGTGGGGTCATTGTTGTGCTAGGGCCCAGAGAACATAGGAAGTCATATAAAACTTCTTCTTCTTGGACAATTGAAGGAACTGGTGTAATACCCCAAAATTGGCACCTAATAACTTAATCAATTTTGGTGCATTTTCTTATCTTCAAAGTCCTATTTTACTAGGCAAATTCTTCTAATTGACTTTAATCGACTGAGTGTCAAATGCAGAAA
>MU225383.1:801361-815954 GCA_018584345.1 Thuja plicata
TAAAAATCCTCCATATTAGAGCAGATCCGGTTGTTGGCTCTTGTTCTGAGGGTATACTACAACAATCACTCCTAATTAGGAGGCAACAGGTCGTCTCAATCCCTTCGTAGAGAAAACAATTCAATGTTTGTCTTTGCGAATTCATGGATTGAATAATGACTATGTTGAGTTTCTTGTTGAATTGAGAGGTCACATTCAGCATTAAACAACTGGGAGTCTATGTGATTTGAAATTATGGCAGCCTAGTCAAAATAATCCTCGTCTATGCTTGTACCAAGCAAGAAGTAATAAATCCACCCAGAGAATTCTTGGGCAAGCTGTTTCTCGAAGACCCGACATAGTGATATCATCCCCACCTGGATGCTCTCTTTGAATTTAGACCTGGGGATTTCCAATTTCATCCTCTTGGGGTCCCTGTTTGGGACCTTGAGACAACTATTGTTCATGTAAATATGGGCCACCTCCTCCAACTGCTTAAATTGGTCCAAGGCATCTGACCGGGTGACTACAACTTGTTTTTCAAATTGGGGAATTCCCAAGCCCCTCTGGAAGGTATCAGGGTCTAGAGACACCATGGAAGTAGGATACCTGGTGGGTTCTGGGGCTGCGAGCATGACAGCCCAGACAGATGTATTATAGTGAGCTGCAAGTATGAGAATAAGCTCTGGTGACTACACAGAGCATGGGAAACAAGCTACCTTCAGGATCCTAGAGTTTTCAATTTTAATGGCCAATGGATCCCTGACCTGTCATTGGATGTACATCATTTTTACCAAGGCCTACATTTCAGGCCATGTCCCAATGTTGGTGTTATTAATGAGCTAGAATTTGGACTCAATCTTTGAGCCCATGATGACATCATCCTTTATGTATTTCAGGCTCATGAGCAGTTTCTCCAGGGCCTTCTCTATTTTGGATCTGATAGCTTCCCTAGTAACTGTCGTAGAAGGAAGTTCTGGACTCCCTGGTGGTGAAGATGCAGAAGCTTCATACATATTTGAAAGTTTGTTGTTCTAGAAACCTGCAAGGCAAGGTGACCATCAGAATGTAAAAATAAACAAAAACTCTAGGGTCTGGAGATCTTACCATCATGGTGCTTGCTTCCCCTGAAACGTTAGCTTAGTTCAAAAACTCCAAAAAGCATATATATATTGTAAACTTAGAATTTTAACCAATCATCTGGGTTCGGAGATATTATCACATTTAGTAAAAGCAAGACATGGGTTGGGTGATGGAAAGGGACTCAGAGTCTAGGGAACTAACTGTTGGAAGGTGTGCACAAAAAGTGAGCTATCAGACCCACGTGGGTGCCACGCGGGTACGTAATAAATAGAAGTTATGGTGATGGTGGCGGAGCCAACTGTCTGAAAGCATGAAAAATGAAGGCCACTTGGAAAAATTTAAATGTGTGCATGGGTCATGAATGAAGGATAGGATGGTTTACAGAGGAGAGATAAAATTGCTTGGTTGAAACCAGCCAAGAGCCAAGTTTCAACCAGGCGATATTCTGCACAGAGCGAGCTCACAAATTAGAAACCAGAATCAAATGCAACATGGCAAACTCGACAGACTACCAAGTAGAATATACATAGAATATACACTGGTATACAATAGAGGTGAAGGGTATATACATACAGACTGGAAGGATACATAATAATATACATCAAATGTACACATATACAGAATGCCAAGCACGCATTTATAGAAACCAGACAATATACAAATATTTACAACTTTTACATTACCTACAGGCTATACTACATCTACACAGAGGGCAGACAACCCTCTGGCAGAGCTGACCCACCAACGGGCAGCGAACCAGAAAGAAATGCAAGATAAAACAACAAAATGAGACAACACAAAACCAAACAAAACCAAAAAGCAGGAAAGGAGAGCGGAAGGAAGGAACCAACCTGAAGAAAAAGAAGGGCAAGTAAAGGAAACCACTACGAATGCACTACAATAGCTTCTACCATCAGATAATCACCACTTACCACCACTAAACACTCATAATCGCTCAAAATAGCTTGGAATGGTTAGCACTGGATTACCGCTAAATCACTTGTAAAATCGCTCTCAAATCGCTTAGATTTCTCAAGTGTTTAATCACGGTAAATGTGAAGATGATAGGTAATTTCTATTTATACCCATAGTAAAAGCAAGTTACCTTTCCTTGCATAAACTTTGAATAGACAGACCTCCAGAATCTGGACCAAGGGATTCCACGCAATGATACCATCTTAAGAAAATAAGACATCATGATGAAGAATCTCAGAGTCCAGAGTCTGGTTCCCGACAAAGGATGACCAACTCTGGGACCGGGCCCCAGAGTCATGAGAGACAAAAAACCAAAACCAAAACAACACCAGAGGGAGGAAAACCCTAGAGAAGGAAAACAAAGAAAACAAAGAAAAAGACAAGGCAAGAGCCAAAAGAAGAAAGAAAGAAGAAAAAGGGGGACCCAACATTTTGCCCACAAAATGTAGGGACGGGGATGCAGGGCATAACACTATCATCAATACAACCTACCCAATCTGCATCTGTATATACATGAAATTTTACATTCTCTGATTTAGGATACCATAAACCATAGTCTATAGTTCCCTTTAGATATATAAATATTATCTTTATTTCCACTAGGTGATTCTACTTGGGTTCAGCTCCAAATCTACCAACAATTCCAACTGCATTAGATATGTCTAGTCTAGATTGAGTAAGATATATAAGTTTTCCAATCATAGGCTTGTACAATGTCTTTTCAACTATTGTGGAATCATCCTCTTTAGAAAGCTTGCTTCCTGTTATCATAGGAGTGCATACTAGCTTACAGTCTTCCATCTTGAAAGTCTTTAATATTTCCTTCACATATTTGGACTGATTTATGAATATTCCTTTATCTTTCTGCTTTACATTCAATCCCAAAAAATATTTTATAGGACCAATCATGCTCATTTCAAATTCATTTTGTATTTATTTTTCAAATTTTGCACTAAGCTTGTCATTACCTCCAAAGATAATGTCATCAACAAATATGGCAACAAGTAATAATCCATCAGGTGTCTCTCTTATGAATAAGTTGCAATCTATTGCTCCTTTCTTGAATCCAATCTTGGTGAGATAACCATCTAGTCTCTCATACCAAGCTCTTGGGGCATGTTTAAGTCCATAGAGTGCTTTCTTCAATCTGCATACCATGTCTAGTTTATTTGATAGATTAAATCCTTTAGGCTATTCTATGTAGACTTCTTCCTTCAAGTCACCATTCAGAAAGGCTGATTTGACATCCATTTGGTATACTTTAAATTTTTTGAATGTTGCATAGGCAAATAATAACTTAATGGCTTCTACTCTGCTCATAGGGGCAAATGTGTCAGTGTAATCTATTCCTTCCCTATGTGCATATCCTTTACACACCATTCTTTCTTTGTTTCTGATCATTGTACCATCTTCATTCATCTTATTTCTGAATACCCACTTTGTTCCAGTCACATTTTTGTCACTAGGTCTAGGAACCAATTCCCATGTATCATTTTTTATTATTTGATCTAATTCTTCTTCAATTGCTTTCTGCCAATCATAATCCTTGCAAGAATCTTCAACACTTAAGGTTCTATCTGTGAAAGTAAACATACCTCTTCATCCACTGTTAAACTTTTTGCTTTAGATCTAGTCAAAACACTATTGCTATGATCTCCAATGATATCATCTTTTGAATGGTATCTAGATGTGAATTTTGGAACTTTTGGTGTGACATCTTCATTTATAATCTATGATACTTCCTTGCTTGATTCAGGTTCATTACATGATAAATCAATGCAATCAAACATTTCTTCAATAACAGTGTCTTTACTGCTATGCCTGGGTTCATCCTCAATCATAGGTGCATATTCATAGTACCTCTCTTGAACCATGAAATTCTCATCAATCTTTACATGAGTACTTTTAATTATCTTCTTTAATCTCAAATTAAAACATCTATATGCTTTTCTTTTAGTAGAGTAACCAAGGAAAATACCTTCATCGCTTCTAGCATCAAACTTACAACTCTTTGAAAGCCACATCCATGGCTCTCTAGAAAGTAGCTCCTGCATTCATCAAACCAAATTACATCCTCACATAAACATATGTACCCCATGGGGTAGTGAACGTTGTTTTGAACTATTCAGATTCCTGAACCAATACCTGATTACAACCATAAAAACCATCCATCATGGATAGGAGTTCACAACCTATAACTCTCTACAACATTGCCTCCATATTAGGCAAATAATAATTATCTTTTAAGGAGGCTACATTTAGATTTTTGAAATCTACACATAACCTAATATCACCATTCTTCTTCCTGACTGGCACTAGATTAGATACCCATGAGGAGTGTCTGATTGTCTTTATTATCCCAGCTTCTTTGAGTTTTGTTAATTCTTGCTGCATTGTAGGGGCCAGTAATTGATTTATTAGCCTTTGCTTTTTCCTAAAAGGGTTGACATCACTTTTCAAAGGGACTTCATGCTGGAAGAGATCTTCTCTATAAGCCTTAAGGTCTTCATAAGACCAATAAAAAACATGTTTAAACCTTTTCAGCAACTTGATTAAATTTGTTCTTACATGAGGGGCCAAATTTTTTCCAATATATACAATTTGGGGATCAGATTCTGACCCTACGTTCATCTCCTCAAATTCATCCATTTTAGCTACAGACATTTGGGACATGTAACTGTTAAATCAGTAAACATTCCTTCTAGTTGAGTTAATCCCTTAGGGATCTCATTTGTTTGCAATTGCACAATTTCATTGCCAAATATTGTTTCTTTTCAATCAACCATCTCCACCAAATTATTACAGTCAATGATCTAGCTTTCATAATTTTCCACACACTGAATAAATATAAGGATATTATTATCATTCTAAAAAATCTGCCAATTATATACATTATCAGGGATAACAGGCCTACTCTTAGTCTCAATAATAGAAATTCCTTCCAATGTCATATCATCATTTTTTATAGAAATATTAGCCAAAAATTCTTCCATGATATTTTTAGATCTCTCTATCCACTCAATCAAGAATGCATCAAAGAAATCAATGGTATCCCAAACAACATGCTTATATGGCTAATTCTGAATCTCCAAAAACCCTTAATAACTTAATACCATACTTAACTGCTATCTCTAGTCCCAAAAGTAATGCCTCATATTCAGATGTTTTGTTTGTACATTGGAAATTCAATAGAAAAGAATATTTGAAATTTGTACCTAATGGAGACACAAATATACACCAGCTCTCGAACCTTCCTTTGAGAAAGCTCTATCAAAATACATTTTCCATAATCCATTTTTCTGCAATTCTAACTCTTCTATTATGGGGTCAGTATTTCTTAACTGAGACTGGATCTTTTAAACTCTGAAGTTCTGCATATCTACATCAACAAAACAATTTAGAATATTTGGTTCAATCTTTTCAACATATACATGATCTCCAGGCTCTCACAATAACTTAGCTTCTTTCCCATTCATAGAAATAGTAGCAAATGACATATCTAATTGTACATGTCCTCCAATAGCTATAGCACATTGCCTTGATAAAAGCATCCCATAATGAGGTGGTGAATCAACCACAACAACATCTATTTTAAAAGTGACCTCAGGGTATGCAACAAGTTTAACTTTTATTCCTTTTAGAGTTCCTATTATAGGTACTTCCCTATTGTCCATGGCATAACATTTACCAAAATAAGTATCCACCTTTAAGCCCAATTGTTTCATGACAATATAAGTCATCACATTAGCAGCAGCTCCTGAGTCTATCATACAGTTCTTCAATAACATATTATTTACAAGGAGTGCCACATAAAAAGGATCAATCTGGAAAGGTTCCTGGGTGATCACAGTCACAACACAGATTTGGGGTTCATTTTTCTCTTCATTAATCTCACATTTTAAAACATTTACATCAGGGATGTCTGGTAAGGCTAAAAGTAATGAGAAAGAAGCTTCTTGGTGTTCTTTTATCTTTAGCATTTCAACTAAGGGAATAGACACTTTCATTTGAGATAATTCTTGTTTCATATCAAAGGTTGGAAGACTTAACACAGTATCAGAAATAACTTTACCTTTATTGTCCTTAAGTTGTCTAGTTTTTTGTTCATCTGTAGGAGCAATTTTACCTTCTTTGATAGAAGCATACTTAGGCTCGTCTTTGTCCATTTTACCCACATTTTGTGTAGGTTCTTCATTAGTAACCTCTTTGATAAATAGTGAACCAGGATTTCTCTTCCCTTGATTAACTTGTCTATTTTTAAGGGGATGGGAACTTCTTGTTTGATTCACTACAGATATGGTAAGAGATCTAACTTCCTCATCATTGGGTATCTAAAGTTGAAAATGTTCCAATTTAGCATTTGCAATATTAACTCTGAACTGCACATTTCCTTGTGAATCATCTTTTGATTCACCATTTTCCTCCTCAATAGTAAAAGGAGGCATGGCAGTAGAGGTTTTATTATCACTTTTGATTTCTTATATTCCAATGTTTCTATGTGGTTTTGTCAACACTTGAGCAACTACACATTGAAAAGGGGAATGAGGCATATTGCAAGCCATACACCAGGGATTATTCTCAACATTGTGTGTATTATTTTTTCTTAATGGATTAGGAACATCCCTATTCTTTGCATCACTTATTTTCTCTGGTACAAGCTTATCATCTTTCCAATTAGTCTTGTAAGGAAAATCCTGCAGCCTATAGGATTTATCTTGCCTCTGATACTGTTGTTTATTATTTTGAAAACCCTTTTCATTATTATCAACCTTTATAGCCAAATATTTTACCACACTCACTAGTGAATCCATTTTATCCTCTTCCTTGGGATTTTTAGTGGACTATCCTTTTGATTCTTTCCAAAGTTTGGTATCATCTCTTTTACCAAGCTTGCCAGAAGCCCTTTTGTTTCTCTCTATGTTTATGGCCAATTTATAAGCATCCCTCATGGTATGAGGATCTTTATCTCACAATAAATAAGTTTTCTTCCCATCAAGAGAATTTCAATGTGTGGTTAGGCAAACACTCTCATCCAATCTCAAAACTTGGAACAATTTATACATAATCTTTTGAACTCTTATGTTAAACTCAGCTATGCTCTCATTTTGAAATTTCTTCATGTTGTTGAATTCATTCAACATGAAACTAGAGTTTATCTTGTCACCAAATTTCTCTTTGAAAAATCTAACAAAATCATCCCATGAATAAATAATATTATCAGGTAATCCTCAATACCAATCTCTTGCATCCTCAATCAATGATTGCACAAACAATTTCATCACAACATCCTCATGCTCAATTTCATAATCATTGATTTTATCAGTGAAGAATTTAAAATGTTCTTCACCCATTATAACATTCTTTCCACTGAATATGGGGATCTTATCTCTAACCTCATTAGGGATAGCATTTGGCTAGCCAAGAATACCATCAAAAAATAATTGTCTATATCTTTCTAATGAATAGGCCTTCTCTAAAAATTTAGGCCAAAGTTTTGGCTACCAATACCAGTGCCTACATTTTGATGACCAATATTTCCACCTACTCCACCTCCTCCTGAATGTGATGCAACATTTTGTGTTGTACCAGAAATATGGGTGTTTGTATTAGCATTAGTATTAGTATTTTGGATCTTAGAAGCAGATCTAGACACACCTTGAGCGGTTGTAGCAGTATCAACTGTTGAATTTGTGCTAGTGGAATAATTTAAGAAATAAATCTTTCTTTTCATTTCAACAGAGGCAGCTTCTAATTCTACCTTCTCCAATTGTTTGGAAATTTCATCTTTGGCCTTTGTAGCTCTTTCCAATTCCATATCAAGTGAGAAAAGATCTTGAGATATGCCTTCTTTCATCTTAGGCTCAGCAAAATGTATGCCAACAACCTTGGTTTTTTCCCTTGTTAGTAATTGTCTATTTAGCATTAGTTGCTAAAGTGTCTTGTACAAAGGTTTGACCCTTAGGAGGTTTCTGATCTTTACGAGTTAGGATTTTTCTTAACACATGACCCTCACATTCAGAACTATTCTTCATTAATAAATGTTCCCTCTCTTGGCATTCTTTTCTTAGGGCATTTACATCCCCAAAAAGCTCTTTATCCAAACCATGGAATCCTTCTTTTGAACCTTGATTTTCCAGTTTCAATTGGGCAACCCTTTTCTTTAGATTTTCTCTCTCAGTAATAGAATTTACAATTTTCTCTTCTCTAGTTTTGTCATTCTTCTACTTTATAAGCATTTTCTCCTTCAATTATTTATTTAAAAGGTCATTGTCCCTAAGGAATTATTCTATACCAGAGCTTGAAGAGTCATATATGTTCAAAAAATCATCCTCCCCTTGGTCTTTCACTAGCTTATAATGAGCATCTTTTGTATTTGGGGAATAATTTTCATTTTTCTGTGATATTGTTTCTATTACAGGGGTACTAAACAGATCATCAAAGTAACCTCTATTTGTAGATACTGAACTCGGGAATTCAGTAGCACCCTTTTCTGGGACAATATCCAGGGGCTGAATCAGACCTATAGATCTTGGTTTCCAAGATAAACTAGTGTGATAGCCTCCCTTCTTAGAATAGTTTTTTCTATGGTTTTTAGTATTATCACCCTCTGATGTACCTTTAGATTGTTGTTTCATGTATGCTTTTGTATTCTTCATCCTATCCAAAATGAAATCCCTTAACACTTGATCTACAATATGTTTCCCTTAGAAAGAGTATAACCAATTACCTAGAGTCCTCACCCAAATATTATTGGGAATAAAATAATGAGGTTTCTCTTTGAATGTGACAGTAAATAATATGACAATGAAATAGAGCACACACTTTTAATTTTATAAACTGGATTTCAAGGATTTAACTGTCATGAAACAAGAGTTTCAAACTAACCTTTATATGTGTTCATTCCTTGAAAGCTCCTCAGTAGTGTCATCATTTTCTGTTAGTTCCTTTTCTTGCTAAGACATTAAATACTTGTATTAAGCCTTCTTTATTATCCCACATACTGATCAAGCAAGAAACATAAAGATAGAAACAGGGTTTTAAAACCCTCTGTACTTCAAGTTCCACAACCTCAAGCGGGTTCACCTTTTTTTCACTTTATATGTTCAAATTAATAGAATTCATTGCGTCAAATGCATAGTGGAATTACAGATTTTAGCTTCTGTAATACTTATTTGACTATAGACACCTAAAAATGGTTTGAGCCTGCTGGTCTATGTGTTTTAACATTTTTAGCATTACAATCGAACTGTTGTTTTGTGACCTAATTATTCCTCTATGTTGCGCATATGATCTTTATTGTATGGTGACATTGTGTCTTTCATCGATGATTGAATATTGCAAAATTGTTCAATTGTTTACTAACAATTCTACTCTCTTTATTAATTCAATCATTTTCCAAATCATTTTTGATCAACACTAAACTGATCCTATTTGATCCTAAACCATTCCAAACCTTCCTAAATCAATTCAAACCCATTCTACTCTATTCCTAAGCACTTGCAGAATTGTTTGGACTCATTCCAAACATTTTGGGGCATTGTCCAAGATCATTAATGTCTAATTAACCAAATTTCCAAATCAATCAAAACCCTATTTAAATTCGATCAATCTTGTCATCATTTCAGGAGAATTGTCCAAGATCATTGGTGCTTCGTATCCCCTTAATCAACTATTTGATAACATTGTCAAAGATCATCGGTGTGATCTCTATCAATCTATCAATATCAATTCAATAGTGTTGTCCACATTTGTCAATACTATTTCTAATAATTATCATTTCGAGAACATTGTCCAAGATCATCAATGTTTCCCATTTCAATTTCAATCTTACAATGCCCTCAAAGTTCATTGGCACTTTCCAATAATTTACAATCATCATTACGCAGGCACATTGTCAAAGCTCATCGATGCCTCATGATTTCCTAAACTATTCCAGAACCCTCAGAATTGATCCTAAATCCTATCAATATTATCAAAATCATTTCAATTCGACATCAACACCTTCAATTCGATCAATAATTCACCAATTTCCTCCTTTGGATGAATAACCCATAGTTTATCCTAGGTCCTAATTGAATAAATAAATAAACTTTATTTATTTCCTTTTCCCTAAGTCTCAACAATTTATTAATTTTTATTAATTAATTGGCTAATTTCAATTTATGAGATTTTTGATAATTTCATAAATCTAATTATTTATTTTGAGGAATATCGAGGATATTGAATTATTAATTTGATTAATAATTCCTAATCCTACCTAAATATCATATCCCTTAATTGAGGATTCTCATCCCTATTAAGGTGCTTCATGAATATTCTCAATATCTCCTTATTTTATCTCCCCCATATCGTGCTTCCTAACATCTCACCAACCAAATCTCTTCATTATTCATGGATTATTGCAATCCTCACCTAATTGGCCCTCATTTCCTATAAATTGAGAGCTATTCCTCTCATTCAAGGTTAACCACAAGATTTTGAGAACAACAAGAATTGTTAGAAATCTTCTAGTATTCTCATTGGAAAAACTTGGCATTTTTAAAATTGTGTGTGTACAAAGAGAAACATCAATCTCATTATGGAGAAGAAAGAAGGACATGGGAGCTTCCTTTGAAGGGGGGTTTTTAAGTGTTTATGCTTATGTTTATGAATTCCTCTTGAAAATATATTTCATCATAGATTAGATAGGTTTAGCATACTATTTAGGGTTTGTGGTTTCCTATACCATTCCAACAACTTAAAGATTATCTATCGCATCCACCAATCTTGATGAATCCCATTCCAGGAAAGCCGTTTATCTTGTACATTTTTGCCACAAAAATTGCATTGGGTGCTCTTATTGCACATCATGATTAACAAGGATGAGAAAGAGATATTTATTACATCAGCATAACTATGGTTGGATATGAATTAAACTACTCACTCATTGAAAAATCCTGCCTTGCTATGGTTTTTGCCACATAGAAGTTAAGACATTACATGCTACACTAGAAAACCATGCTCATGTCCCAGATAATCCATTGAAGTATTTTCTAGGAAAATCAGCCCTCACGGGTCGCCTAGCCTAATGGGTCATGCTCCTGAGTGAGTTTGACATAGAGTATGTAGACAAAAAAGTAATAAAAGGCCAGGTGATAGCAGATTAGATTGTAGAGGCACCAGTTTCTGATGATCACCTGTTGCTTTTAGAATTTCTAGATGATTCCATTTTTTCCTTCACTGAATCCAATGAATGGAAACTCTATTTTTATGGCTCACATACTAGGCATGGATCAGGGGTAGGCATCATGTTTGTTACCCCACAAGGCGATGTCATACCAAAATCCTATAGAATCAAATTTGCACACACTAACAACATCGCCGAATATGAAGTACTGGTCACTGGACTCAAACTTTCTATTCAATGGAAAATCCAAAATCTCAAGGTGTATGGTGATTCTCAATTAGTCATCCGTTAGGTCACTGGTGACTATGAAACTATGGATGAAAAGCTAGTACCTTACAAAAAGTTGGCTGACTTTCTCAAGGAGCAATTTTTCACAATCAGTTTCTGCCAACATCCACAGGTACATAAAAAAAAGCAGATTCTATGGCCACCATTGCATCTTTGATCGACATGTCGAATAACGAAGAGAGATGTGAATTTCTTGTTGAGCAGCTATTGCTTCTGGCATTCAACATTCTATAATTTGAGATCATGTGTGACATTGTTGGTCCCAATTCCCCTTGGTATCAAGATGTTTATAATTACCTACATGCCCAAATATTACCCCCTACCTTATCCTAGAACAAACGTTGAGCTCTTATCTGTCAAGCCTCTAGTTATGTCATCATTGGTGATACCCTTTATAGGAGAGCCTATGACCAAACCCTCCTCAGATGCCTTGATTCTTGAGAGGATGACACTGCCTTACATGAGGTCCATGATGGTATTTGTGGTGGACATTTCAATGGTTTGAGACTTGCCAAGAAGTTGGTTCGAGCAGGATATTGATGGAACACCATGGAACAAGATGCTCATAAATTTTCTAAGAAATGTTACAAGTGCCAAATTCATGGCAATTTGATTCATGCTCTGGCACAAGATTTATAGCCAGTGGTTTCTCCATGGCCCTTTTCTCAATGGGCATTTGACCTTGTAGGGAAGATCACACCCCTATCTTCTGATGGCCATAAGTATATGTATAGTCAGAAAATAGAAGCACTTACATTGTAGACTAGTTTAGTCTTCTGAGTAAGTGGTTTTGGGGTCATGTCAAGTGCCTTGAATGGGTTCCTGATTTAGACCTAGCTTTCCCCCTGTTCTGCCCCAATTCTCTACCTCTCTCTAGCCAATTTCTGGCATTCTAGACTGCAGATTTGAGATCTTTGACCTCAGGGTCAAGGTCAACCTTTTAGGTCTATGTCAACCTCGACCCTAACCTAGGTCAAGGTTGAACTCACCCCTAACCTAGGTCAAGGTTGACCTCAACCTTGACCCAGGGTCCATATTTCAGGGTCCCACAGTTTCTGGATGTCGGTCTTTGAAAATGTTAATTCCCACTTCCGGGTTGGCTGTTTCAGGTTCTGAAGTGATGATTCCTAAATTATATTTAACATAGGTTCTCTCCTAGGGGTAAAGGATTTAATGGGAATTTAATTCTCCTATATCAGCCTCCTTAGAAGATTGTGCCCTAATTTCATATAAAAGGAAGCTTTCTCCTCTCATTTTCTCTAACCGATATTGAGAAACTAAGTCCTCTATTGAATCCTAAGCATTATCAAGTAATTGAGAAACATTATTAAGTAAAGTTCAAGCAAGCTAAGGAGAAATATTTGAAGCAAGGATTCATCCATCATCAAGTATTCAAGTATTCATTTTCATCAAAGAGATCCATAGGAGGCCATTGAAGGATTCAAGCTACATAGTGCCCTTTTTGGTGATCTCTCCATCCATCTTCTTTCAAGCCTCTTCATACTCAAGAACCCATTTAAGATTTGGTGTCAAATATTTATAAGAAATTGATTGAAGACATCCTACATTCTACATCCATTGGTGCATACCTGCTTGTGGATTCAAGGATTCAAATCCTCCACAAGGACTTTTACAAGCAAGGTGAATTTATGCATTTACTTTGTTTACTTCTGCAATTTCAATTATATATTTTTGAGGTTAATTCCAAAACCGGTGTTTGACCAAGGAAAACCCCTCCCCCCCAACAAAAAAAACTCTTTTTCTTGTAGGTACAGGTTTAGGATTGAATATTTGAGCTCACATCTGGATACCCTTTTCAACAAACTATCGGGATCTATGAATAGATTTTTTGTTGGACCTGTACAGGTCAGGGTCAAGATTATTGGGTCAAGGATGAGATTAGTGGGTCAAGGTCAAACTTTTTCATAAGATAGTGTTGGATTGGAAAATGATTTATGGGTTTTGTTTGTCTCTGCGTTCTGATTCTGGGTCATAATTCATATTTTCTAGAAACAGAGTACATACCTCAAAAAACAACATTCTTTGATCTGCAATTCTTTAAGGTTGGTACTTCCTCTCATTCTTTTCAATTACTGTTATATATCATATCTACTTAATAATAAAACAAAATTTAAGATCTTCTTCCTTTCTCTCATTTCTAAATGGTTGATTCATTTGTGCATTGATCCTTCTTTAGGGTTAATCAATTTGGATATTTCATTTGTGCATTTGGGGGTAAAAGATGAACATCTTATCTTTCTTCCCCCTACATGATTAATCACATTACAACATACACATCCATTCAAAAAAAAAAATTAAATGTAAAGGTTGAGGAAATACACCCCTAATCAATTTTCCTCCTTTACATTTTGGTGAGCCCGCGATAGACAACTCTTTCTTTTTGGTGTTAAATTTACATGTTTATGCTAGATCTTGCATGTTCTTTCAATTACATTTAAAATTAATAAATCAAAATCTTGTGTTAGTTCATTTGCATTGCATTGGTGTATGAGCTTTACCACTTCTAGTCCTACATATAGTATCCTGGTTAGAAGAAGTCGTAGACTCGTGGGTTCCTTTGATCCTGATTCTTCCTCTCCTTTCCTTAGGATCCCGGATGATAATTTGATAACTCATGATTCCAATCCTTATATGGAGCATAACTCTTCTATCTCATCTCATGATGAGGATTCTACCTTAAGAGTTCCTCCTGAACAAGTGCAAAAAATTTCAACCAAACTTGATAAAATGGGAAATTGGCTTATCAAAGAAAACCATAATCAAGATTCCATCCAAGCTATAGAGGCTCTTAATAAATTCCCCCATGATAATGATAAAGGTGTTAACTTCTTGCGTGGTCTTACTCATCTTGTGCATTCAAATATTAAACCTTTATCTCAAGAGGCTCAAGAGTTAGGATATACACCTCCTATCACTAGTCAAGGACCTTCTTACACTCCTAGAATTTCTACTTTTACTCCTCCTTTGATGACTACATCTATCCCAATTGCATCTATTCCTATGAGTGCTCCACCAGTATCTCTACCTACCTCACAACCTTCATATCATAGTGTGCCTTTTACTTATTCTAATCCCCTTCCA
>MU225383.1:828777-870674 GCA_018584345.1 Thuja plicata
TTGATCCTGAATGTCTTTATATCCATATCCATGGCATCCCTTGCACTGCTCTCTAATGTGACCTTGAGTGATATCTGAGACATTGTGGGTTTGCTCCTGTCTAGGTAAAGGTTTGCAACCTTTCCAAATATATGGAAATACAAGTAGATGATCAGAGATCCAAATCTGAATGTCTTTCTCCTATCATGTTTGATGATTCAGATGTTGTCAATCAATTGACCGTGCAATATATCACATAAGTTGTATTGAGTGTTATCCTTCACCATTCTGATAGTTGTTAAGACTGTTGTTGCAGAGACACTATTCAATCTACTAGCTTGCTGAAACTTATACCTGAGTATCATTGTCAGAAGTTTTATGTCATCTTCTTTGATAGGGTCAACTTTCATTCCGCGCTTGTCACTTCTAGATAGACAAACTTGTTCAATCTAATTTTTGACATCCTTGCAAGTGGGAAAGAGTGGTCCAGTCTTGGGAATTTTGATTAATTCATGAATTAGGTATGTGGTGATATGCATAGGGACCTCACCAATCTAGTAAAGATCATCACGTATTCATCTCAACAAAATCTTTACCCATTCAGGCTCATCAAACTCATGCACATTAGAATACTCGAAGATAGGGTTATTAATCAAATGCATGAATTCATCTTTGAATGTGTAGTTAGGTTTCATCATGGATGCCATATGAGTAGCTATTTTGACATCTCCTATTATTTCCTTCTTATAGTAAATATACACGTGGATATCTTCTACGTGAGCAACACCTAGCGGGGTTTTGGAGAAAGCCCCTTCCACATCATCCAGTATGGATTTGAATGGATGTTTCTTGAATACAAATCTCTTCTTCTCTGCTATATCAAACACAACTAGAGTCACCATGCTTACTTGGAATTTGCTTAAGTAGGGTTTCACAAAATTCTGAAATAGTGCGAATGCTAGGATTCCGTTCCAAACTTCTTGTCCATTCGCTCAACTGCCAAATATGTTATGCCTTTGTGCCTTGATGTCTAGTGCTCCAATGCTCTCTAAATTCTATGCTCTTCAAATTAAAGTGTGAGGAAAATCGAATACTTTCTTTCCTTTATGCAATCTACCGCATTTAATGTTTGTAACTATACGCAAATTACTCAGAGATTTTGAAACTTAGATACCGATGCATTTTAGACAGTGCGTGAATGGACATAGCAATATTATGTTCTTGTAACCATGATATCATAGGCGCATAATTAGAGGTGAGTATACCAGCCGCGCAGGGGTCCTGAGCTAGAATAGTTCCCCCTAAGACCAAGAAGTTCTAGTCAAGAAGAAGTAGAGGGTGCATCCACTGTGGATGCATCAACTACTTTGTCAAAATCATTGTCCTTCTTTACTTCAACCCAAATTCTGCTTGAATCTTCATTTTCTTGAACAAAATTAACTTCTCCTTTCTCTTCAAATAGTGATTTCTTAGGATCCTCTTTCTTTTGAGTTTTGGATCTAAAAAACCTTGAGATGTGTCCAGCCTTTTCACATGTGTGACAAATGATAGGAGGTCTAATGCTCTTTTTCATCATGCTGCATTGCTTTGTTGTGTGTCCATTGTAGTTACATATCTAACATGTGGTGTTCTGTAGATTCCTTTGAGGTTGATTTCTCTAATTGTTTTGATTCATTCTTCTTTGATTCTACTATGACTGATTTCTTTGATTTGTTCTGCAATGTATAGCCCTATGACCAAATTTATTACAAGAGAAACAATAACCATTGAAGGGTCTTACCTTTTTGCAATCTCTTTCCAAATGACCATGTTTGTTACATGCATAACAAGTTCTATTATCTTGCTTGATTTCCCTTTTTGGTAGATCTTCTTTAATCTCTTCAACATTTTCAACTTTCCTTGCTTCTGAAAGTGCTTCATGAGGTTTCTCTCTTTCTTGTAATGAATTGACTTTAGTTTGTGTTATATTGAATCCAAAACCAGTAGTATCGCCTTTTTTCTTTTGTGCATTGAGTTGAGATTGAAGTGAATCAAAACTTGTGTGGAGTTTATCAATCTTATCCTTTGCTTCTGTTAATTCAAATTCCAACTTCCTTTTTATGTTTTCCAATTCCAGAACTTTCATGTTTGCTTTCAAGAGTTCATCATCTAGTTGTTTATTTGCTTTGATCTTTTCTTCAATAGAAATTTGGCTGTCTATGAGCTGTTCATCCAGATTCTCAACTTTATCTTTTAGAGACATATTCTCTTCATTGAGCTTTTTGATCATCTTCCCTAATTCACTTGTAGAACAACCTTTCAAATCTTTTCTTAATTTCTTGATAAGAATTTGTGAGCCATCAACTTTTAGTCTAAGTTCTTCATTTTCTTTTTCAGATCTATCAAGATCTTCAAGAGCTGCTTCAAGATTATATTTCAAATGTTTTTCTTCTACTGAGTCCATGATCTCCTCAAGTGGTTAAACTTATTTGCTGAGGACCAGAGCTTTGATACCAATTGTTAGAAACACTGAGAGGGGGGTGGGGGGGTGAATCAGTGTTTGTCTATTAATTAATTTTCAACAACTTAAACATAAATCAAACATACATAGAATGAATCTTAACATAACAAGTCATAATGCATGATATGATTATGGGTAAACCTTGATCAGAGGAAAACCCCAGTGGGAATTAGTACCCACAAATATTGTACTAAGTATAATGAACTTGTGAGAGTTCCTTTGCCCTGTTAGAAGAAGTCTTTACAATATGAGTACAAGGACTTGGTTAAAGGTCAGACCCTATTAGGAGTCTTTTACAAAACCTTGTTAAAGGTATATGGCTCATTGCCCAATAAGATGAAGGCTACAACCTTCTAAAAGATGATATGCACTATAACAAAATGAACTGCTATGATGACACTGTTGTCTGATCAGTTCTGTGTATGCGCAAATGCTCTTACTCTCTCAAATAGATATATCATATACTGACTTCATAGTACTATCCCTCTATATCTTCCTCTTGCATAATAATTGATGCTTCTATCATATCTTTACATTACATACTTATATATTCAAATCTGAATAGGCGCGACCCAAAAACAAAACACTAGTCAGCCCTAAAACAAAATATACAATGATTCCAAACAAGTCGGCTCAAGCATGTTTACTACAATGTTAATTACATCATTACAATCACATAACCAAAGGTGCTTAGCCATTACATTATAAAATAACACACATTGATCAAAACACTTAGTCGGCTTCCATGCTCTGTCTCCTGGACTACTGGTCTATTGATCTACTTGTAACTTTTCCATACTATAGTTCTGTACTATGTGTGTCTGGATGTATCATGTACATGTGTCATACAACTTATATCTAAATGCGCATATGCTGAATCGATCTCTCACATGTGCGCTAATGTGCTGATCGCTGAGTATCTCTGTCTGCCCTATTTTCCTTACTTATTCATTTTGTCTTTTAAGATAGAGACTAAACATGACTTTGTTTCCATGATGAAAACACAAAATGAGTCATGCATCCTCAGGTAGTTAACTTTCCAATACATGCTTTGCAAGTTAAATATAGATCCAAGCTTTACAACTTAACCTTGATTTTTAGTTAGATATGTTTTAGATCCGTTAGGGTGCTTTAAAACATTTACATAAAGCTTGCTTGACCCTCAAGTTATGATTTAAAACAAATTAAAACTCTAAAAATAGAATTACATTGCTTTATCTGATGTGTAAAACTCAGATCCACTATTTGCGGGTTCTCTAACTGACTGTCAGCTCTAACGGTTGGTTTTCTTTGTCATTGGTGTTCCTTTCTTAAACTGGTCGTCGGGTATGCCTTTTCTGCTTCGTCAATTTTGTTCTCAAAACTGTGTTGTTGGTGATGATCTCAATGTTATGTTATTGAGCCATCGGTGATGTCCTGTTCACTTTGTCAGTGCAACACTTGTCAGTGTTCATCGGTCAATTCCATATTTAGCATTTTTTCATGACCTTTGTGTTCTGTTGGGTATGCTCGCTATTTTCCGGTAATGCTTGTAGTCCGCTGGTAATGCTTGTATCGATGATCTCTGTCAATATTTTCACTAAGTGTACAAATGAATAAATTAATGTCATCACCCTCCCCCAGCCAATAGGGAACCCATGGCCTCATTTTTTAGGTACCAATAGACATGCAATCACTCTGCATATAACCGCAATTAATCTCTCGTGCTATCTCGCAACTGTCTCCCATAGAATCTCATAGTCGTGGATGTCTAGATCATCATCATCACTGTCAAACAGTCTAGGCAATGCCAATCTCGCTATTGTGGGGTCATACTTTGCCAAATCTCCATGTATGGGAATCCTGAGGATGTGCCACACATCCTCTAATGTCACGATCGTTTCCCCAGTCGGCAAGTGGAATGAACCTATCTCCAAGTGCCACCGCTTTGCTAATGCTATGATCAAACCCTGATTTGCCCTAATCTCGGGCATATATGTGATGTAGTACAATCCTAGCAAGGCTAGGATCTATCTCTCATGACTACTCAGTCGATGTCGTATATCTAGACACACTGGTCTACTCTCCTGTGTTTGTGGTACTGTAAGCTCCTCCTGCGATCACCATGCAACTTTGGTCAACTTTCTATACTTTCTCTTCCTTGTTGACCAACCTAGGACCTATTTTGACCTACTTTGACCTTATTTTGACCTTCTCCTAGGGTTTTTACCTGTTTAGGGAAGTTTAGGGTGGTTTAGGAACCCCTAGACCCCATTTCCAGACCTTTCTTACCACCTGTACAGGTTGGCTTACCACCTGCATAGGTTGGCTTACCACCTGCGTAGATTGGCTTCCCACCTATGCTAGTTGCACAAGTGGTCATCCCACCTATGCTGGCTACGTAGGTGGGCACATGACCTCTATAGGTGGGCACGTTACCTGTGCATGTGGCAGGTGTGAGCCCCCTGTAGGCCCCATTTGACCTTGTTTGACCCCTAAAACCACCTAGAAAAGTGTGCAAAGCTAGAAACCACTGGGAGGCCTAGATGTACTCACCTCGGGTCCTACGCTAGTTGGCCATTGGTAGCTATGAACTCATTCCCTATATTGATTCTCCGCTGGCACTCGATCCATCTTCCTTCCTCCACAACTCAATTCTTCTAAATGTGAGAGTGAAAACCCTCTCCAAGCCCTTTTATAGCTTCATGGCTACCTAAATGGATGTGCAACCCTTGTGTTTTGTATTGGTTGTGATGATTTTGGCACTTTGAACCTCATATCTTTTGTTTTTGACCTCTGATTTTCAATCGAATCATTGTTGTGGAACCGTCTCAGCATTGTCAACAAATTGACCTATCATTTACATTTTTTCAGAGGATTTCTCGAGGGGGCACCTATGTATCCTGCTATCATTGGGGCATGTTTTAATACTATTTTCTTCAGGATTCTTTGACACAACACCCATAATCACATCGTATCAAAGAGGGGCAGATGTAGACACCTAAAAATGGTTTGAGCCTAATGGTCTACGTGTTTTAACATTTTTAGCATTACAATCAAAACATTGTTTTGCGACCTAATTATTACTCTATGTTGCGCATATGATCTTTATTGTATGGTGACATTATGTCTTTCATTGATGATTGAATATTGCAAAATTGTTCAATTGTTTACTAACAAGTATACTCTCTTTATCAAATCGATCATTTTCCAAATCATTTCTGATCAACCCTAAACCGATCCTATTCAATCCTATTCAATCCTAAACTGATCTTATTCGATCATAAACCATTCCAAACCTTCCTAAATCATTTCAAACCCATTCTAATCTATTCCTAATCACTTATAGAATTGTTTGGACTCATTTCAACCATTCTGGGGCATTGTCCAAGATCATCAATGTCTAATTAACCAAATTTCCAAATCAATCAAAACCCTATTTCAATTCGATCAATATTGTCATAATTTTAGGAGCATTGTCCAAGATCATCAATGCTTTCTATCTACTTAATCAGCTATTTGATAACATTGTCAAAGATCATCGGTCTTATCGCTATCAATCTATCAATATCAATTCAATAGTGTTGTCCACATTTGTCAATACTATTTCTAATCATTATCATTTTAGGAACATTGTCCAAGATCATCGATGTTTCCCCATTTCAATTTCAATATTACAATGCCATCAAAGTTCATTGGCACTTTCGAATCATTTACAATCATCATCACATGGGTGCATTGTCAAAGCTCATCAATGCCTTGTGATTCCCTAAACTATTTTGGAACCCTCGAAATTGATCCTAAACCCTATCAATATTATCAAAATCATTTCAATTTGACATAAACACCTTCAATTTGATCAATAATCACCAATTTCCCTCTTTGGATGAATAACCCATAGTTTATCCTAGGTCCTAATTGAATAAATAAATAAACTTTATTTATTCCCTTTTCCCTAAGTCTCGACAATTAATTAATTTTTATTAATTAATTGGATAATTTCAATTTATGAGATTTTTATAATTTCATAAATCTAATTATTGATTTTGAGGAATATTGACGATATTGAATTATTAATTTGATTAATGATTCCTAATCCTACCTAAATATCATATTGCTTAATTGGGGATTCTCATCCCTATTAAGATGCTTCATGAATATTCTCAATATCTCCTTATTTGATCTCCCCCATATCGTTCTTCCTAACATCTCACCAACCAAATCTCTTCATTATTCATGGATTCTTACAATCCTCACCTAATTGACCCTCATTTCCTATAAATTGAGAGCTATTCCTCTCATTCAAGGTTAACCACAAGATTTTGAGAACAACAAGAATTGTTAGAAATCTTCTAGTATTCTCATTAGCAAAACTTGGCTTTTGTGCAATTGTGTGTGTGCAAAGAGCAACATCAATCTCATTATGGATAAGAAAGAAGGACATGGGAGCTTCCTTTGAAGGGGGTTTTTAATTGTTTATGCTTATGTTTACTAATTCCTCTTGCAAATAGATTTCATGATAGATTAGATAGGTTTAGCATACTATTTAGGGTTTGTGGTTTTCTATATATTCTAAAATGCCTTTTTCTGGTCTAACATTGACAAACTAAAAAAATGGTAAAGATCAATTTTATGTTGATAGCCACCCACTTCAGATGAATAATAGGCCAGTGTCTTATCCTAGGGTATGGGAGTCACTCTTTGTATTCGTAACCATTTTCCATGAACATAAACTTAAATGCAACTACAGATCTAAAAATTAACAAATATACCTAATACATCACCTTTACACATATGCTAAGGTCATCATGAGATTGATTACACATCTTAAGCTTCAAAATAATCCTAAGGTATTTTAATCTTTCCTTGAAATAAACCCTAAGACAATTTTCATAATCTGCCTGACAGATATATAAACTGACTAATCCTAAATCACTCAATTTAAGAAAAAATCAAGACATAATAATGAAGACAAATACGCATCATAAGTTTATAAATTGTTGATGGATTTTCATTTGTATTCATGTCAAAAAAAGTTATTACAATTCAACAAAAAGATTTTAGAACCCTAATTAAAATATTTAGTCTCAAAACCAAAGTTTTTACAACATCATTGTATCTTCAAATGTAAAAAATGACTATTTTCCTAGTACTCTTGGAATCCTTTTATAACCAAAGATGCCACAAGCCTTGGAATATCTAGGAAGAATAAAAAATCTTGCAACAAATTTAAAATTGACAAAGCAACAACTTCAAAATAGAACATGGGTGGCAAAAGATTGGTGAATTCTGAACTGAATTTGTTGCTGCCTACCAAATATCTTTTATCCCTTTTATTTTTCTTCCCACTTTTTTACTTCTTTGGCAGTGGGCCAATAAAAATTCTTCTCTTGCTCGAGCTTTTTCACAGCTTTAGTCCATCTAGCATGTACAACTACCTTTGCCTCCAAAATGAATCTTGTCATGTCTACCTCTACTCTTAATAGGCTATTGATAAGATCGTTGTAGTAGCTTGCATCTGTGTCTTTCTCTATGTTGTGTCTAATATCATTGGTTTTCCATATTTCATCAAACTCTTTTTCCCAATCCGGCTGTGGCTTCAAAATATTATCATCATTATAAATCATGGGGATAAGTACAGAGCATTGATCACCAAATAGTCAAAACTTATTATTTATTCATTCATTCTTACCATTGAAGAAGGCATAAGTGTCATTCATATCACTTATCATTTCAATGGTCTCTAATACCTTATCAGGAAAATCATCACTATACAACACTATTGTTTTCAACTTATCCATCACCCTACTTTTTCCTAACCAATTTTTGAAGCTGGTTCCAAAAATGTCATGGCTTCTGCAGCTGCCCTGGAAGCTTCCTGTAATGAACCATATAGATTATGTACCATCTCATTCTTTTGTTGTAGAACACTAATTCGGTGTTTTATGATGGCAAGGATGATAGGTACTCTATTATCAATTATTTGTTCTAATAACTCCTCTATTTTACCCTCTTCTAGTGCTAAGTTACCTTCTATTTGAGTTGCCTCTTTTATTTTTTCTTTCTTAGCCATCTAAGGAATTTCAACTATCTTCTTCTCATTCAATTCTTTTTTAAATTTCTCTATCTCTTGCTCCAAAGTGTATTTATGAACTGCAACCTCTTCATCTTTCTTGTAAAGCCATCATTTGACCAAAAGTATGCTCATATCATTTTGATAAATCCTCTATTTTGGCCAGGCTCATGAATGAAACCTCGGTCATTAGCTGAGCTATCTCTAAGTTAGTAGTATTTTGTAAGTTCCAAATCATTCTATCTGCCCTCTTTTCTTCTGTTATACTAAACACCAAGGGCTTTTGTGTAGCAGGGGCTAAAGACCAAATATCCAAGGATTTGGATTTTGTGTCCAAACATAATCCTCTTAGTATCTCATCAATTTCAAATTATTTTCTAAACATGAGGCTTTCCCACCTCCTGATTTGATCAATGATAAAAGTGGATTGCAAATCCCAGTTTGGCATCAATAGCACCCCACTTTTATGTACTAATAACCTATCTTGTTCCATAGTTATTAGTTCACTCTCAGGATCATATTCCTGAAGTGTTTTAACAATTTCTTATTTCTTATCCTCTTGTTGGTTTCCTTTTATCAGGTTCTCCTTGAATTCTTTTTACTTTACCTTGATCAAAAATATTTTAAACTCTTCAGACTTAATAAAGTCATCATCTTTTATGAACTCATTCTCCATCATGACTCTTTCATCCATTTCAACATCCAGGATCATCTCATTATCTCCTTTCCTTCATCCTATTTCATCTTTTGCAGTTTTTTACTAACTTTTCAAAAATATCTCCCATGCTCTGTCACCACTGCTTGGCCATGCTTTTTCTAGCATGCACCATTTTGTTCTCTATTTTTTCCTTCTTTCTAGGTGGTTCCCTAGTAGAGGTAGCTTCTTCACCAGCCTCTTCCTCTTCCTCCTGGGGATGCTCAGGCTATTCTAAATGCTCATCATCATGCAAAGCCATTGTGTGAGGGGATCCTTGGGATTGTGTACCCTCTGCATTAAAATTTGGCAGCTGTGCCATTAATTGGTCATATGATTCTATCATCTTTTCAATTATTTATAAGTAAGGAGTATCAGGAAAGAAAACAAAAAAAGAATCATCAGACTTTTTTCCACTCAGCTTCCACTCTCATGAGGTCCTTCCACTTTCTTCTCCTTTCCTAGAAATAAATTCTTTCCATCCTATTCCTGACAACATCCTCTTCATCAAGGGGTTCATGGTCTCTCACAGTCTGCCAAGGAGTCATGGTTTTTAAGGTTGTCTTCACAAAATTTTCTGGGTCACAAAACCTAACAATTGTAGTTGACATCCTATATTATTTCAAGAAACCATTAATCATTTCAAAATCTTTCTTCCCAATGGAAAAATCAAACCCTACCCATAACCTAGGGACTAATGTAACTTTTTTGTGCCCTTCTAAAAACTCTTTATCCATCCAAGTAATCTACCATATGAACTCTAAGAAAGCCACTCTGAGTGGAAAAAAATTAGGGAGGACATGGGGGGGTTGAGCACCTATAGACCCTGATAATAGTGAATTGGTCAAAGAAAATTAAATCACCCCAATTATGGGAAATGGACCAAGTCTGAATAACACTACATGGTCTCAATAACTTTTTGACATTAATTGATAATCTCTCCCTTACTACCCCCAGTAAATCCAAAATTGGATCAATAATTCAGTTATGAAAGAAAAAAAAAGAGGAATCTATAGAAGCACTGTCCCATACCTGGGTCCACCTTTGAATTGACATCTCAACACCATATTCTAAATTAAATAATTCCAACTCCTTGTCCATAGAAGCTCTGTTGTAGTAAAGAATCATGAACATCAGATGTGAATAATGTTTGAATGTTGGCACAGGGGCATCTGATCTGATCTCCACTAATGCATTATGTATAACCTCAACTATATATCCCACATAGTCATAATCAGAATTAACTTCTAGATGTTGACTATCCATGGCCATCATTATCAATTCAACAGGAACAATGGAATCTCCATCAAAACCCAACACCTTACTTAGACCATACATTGTGCACTTGACATAATTGTGGAATAAGGATATGTCAAAAGATGGCTTCACATTATCTATAATTAATACCAGATGTCTATCTATCCTGGGCATAAACCTGGGCATCTCATGTTTCCTTATGGGTTTCTCCCTTTTCTTATAATCAGCTAGTGTTTTATCCAAATCAATTTCAGTACATAATGCACCAATAATCCCGAAGATCTCTGCTACTGATATTATTTTTATAGACACTAGGGCTTCCTTATTCTTCTTCCTAATCACCCTAGCTATTGGAAAATACCTCTTAGCTATCTCTTTAACTAGGTCCACATTGAAATAAATATCATGAACAATTAATTTTTCCATGTTCATATTCCAAGGGTTACAGATAGGGGTTGTTTTAACTCTATTGTTCCAAAAGTAATTAAACAAGGAAATACCCAAATGATTTGGAGTAATAGGATTCCTACATTGACACCACTTGTCCTTCCATTCTACATCATTGGAACTATTTTCACTGGATGTTCCAGGAAAGAGATCCACAAACTCTTCCACATACTTCTTGGAAGTAACTACTTCCTTTCCTAACCCTTTTGAAACTGGGCTAGTGGTAGCTTGGCTCATTTTTCCTTCTGCAAATTTTATCTCAGACAAATTCCTGTACAATTCACTCAGAAAATCATAAGGTAGAAAATGATAAATGTACAGAATGAATGCATAATCAATTATAATTATAGCCCATCTAATCGACATCTTGTCTTCATTACTGCAAATTCTCACGCTTGCAGAAACAAGTTGTTAACTCCTACAACTAGCATCTCCATTAATTAAAACTAGCGTATCCTTGCTGGAACAAGTGTACATTTTCTCTATGTCACCTACAATTGGGAAAAGTACACATGGCATCCTATCATGCACTCACTGTCTATTCGGACCTTTAAAATTTTCATCACGAATGAGTGACAAAATATCTACCTCTTATCTCCTCGCGCACTCACAACAACTTTATAACTTGACCTAGATCATCTGGCGAGTGAGCGACAATGCTTGTCATCTTTTATTTTTATTAGTCGCACACTGGAAATGTTTTACTTCCTTATGCTTGTGATAGCGAGTGAGCATCAAGTAAACAACTGACTTAAATTTCACCTTGTCACATACCCATAGCATACTTCTGAAAATATTTTAATATCCTTGCGACTGAGCAAAAAACCTTTTGAGAACATACCACTAACTAAGTCGCTCAATCGCCATCCATTTCTGATAACCACTAAGCCTTAGCAAGTGAGAAATGGTCATAAAATAATATACTCATGGTGTGAAAATAATCTATCACTGATGCATCACGACTGGGTGATATCATGACAATCTGCTTTGGTTGCGCACTCGCAGCTGAAAAATATTTAAGTGCCAAGCATCAGTGAGTGAGAGATATGATTCAAAATCTATCTGGTCGCACACTTGTAATAGTTATCCTTTTGATTATAAACCTTCAACGAGTGAGTGATAGCATTACTTTAATTGAATCTACCTCAGTCGCACACTCGCGGGTGTGCGATTTCTAAAACATCCCCTTCATTGCTCACTCACAAACTAAAATCTTTGAATACATCATCAACATGACTGAGCAATGACAATTACTAGGCACTTAGTTATCTGGTGTCATCTACTCACATAATGAAATACATTATAATGGGAACCTCAGTGAGTGAGCGATGACCTATGGACCCAGCTTGACTTGCGCACTCACATAGAAAAAGTCCCAAGACATAAAACATGAACGAGTGAGCGATTAACATTTATATTACCCTACTCGCACACTCGCGATCTCAAAAACTATAAGATGAAATACACCATGACTGCATGAAAAACATCTTCATAACCACTTGCCTAATTACATAGCTATAAAAATAGACCATAGACATACCACGATGATGCGATAACCCTTTTGAACAACTTTTCCACTCACCTGCTAAAGCAAATCAATACTTTACAAAAATGTCACGACTGCATGACCACAGACTGATTGATGAGCCGCTCACTCACACAACCACTAATTTCAGTTAAAGGACACTAAACGACTATGAAAATAGGCACAAAATAATAGCCTAAATGACTTAGTGCAATTTGAAACCCTTTTCATGATAAAAAACAAAGCCCTAAGCAAAATTACGCGGGAAAAGACCAAAGATTTGAAAAATAAAAATTTTCAGGATACAGTGCCAACACCTTCTAGGGCCTCAACATACCCTATTAACTTTATTCAATAGGTACCAATTAGCCAAAACACCCTCTTGATCACATTCTCTAATTGTTTTCCCAAACTAGGCCTAATCCTAGTAGCCCTATCCAGCAGGTAATCTAGGATTTTATCCAAAGTTTCCTAAAACACTCATAGACAAAATTACACTTCCAGATACCCATTTGGAAGTTTCACAACATATACAAAAATCAGATAGGGTTGTTTCAGATCACCACCCTCAAAAACTATTGTTCCACATTTTTCTTCTAGACCTAGTTAGGTCATTTTACAAAGGAACTACTAGATCCCTTAATCCCTTGACCATGGTGTTATGCCCTACATACCCGTCCCTACATTTTGTGGGAAAAATGTTGGGTCCCTCTTTTTTCTTTTTCCTTTTTCTTTCCTCCAGCCTTTACCTCCATGGGGTTGGTGTTTTATTTTCTTCTTGGTTTCTCTTCCCCCGGGACCTGGTCCTAGAGTGTTTTTGTCTTCTTTGTTCCAGCCAGATTTCAGACTCCGTGATTCTCTGTCACCATTTCCTCTTTTGTTAGAGGGTGCAGTTGCATGGGACCCCCGGTCCCATATTCTAGAGGTTTTCCTTTCTCAAGATTTGTGGAAGGAAAGTGGCATGTTTTTACCCTAAGGGTATAAATAGAGTTTCACCAGTCATTTTTACATTTACCATGAATGAATTAACCCCAGAGCGATTCAAAGTGATTAAGGCAATTTTAGCAGCTGCTAAGTGTGATTTTCTCCAAAGCTTGAACAATGCTTAATAGTGACTAGAAGTGGTGCGCTCATGGTTATTTGAAGCTGGTTAGTTGCAAAGTGCCTCTTATGCTTGCCCTCCTGCATTCCTCCCTGTTAAGGTAGACCCTTCTGGTTCATTTTCTTTGCCTTTTTGGTTTTGTTTTGGTTTTCCTACATTTTTTTTTTCATCTCTGTTTTTCCGTTCCATTCTGGGTTGTTGCCTCACCTTGGTGGGACGGCTCTGCCAGAGGGTTGTCCACCCTCTATGTAGTTGTAAAATAGCATAATGCTGTATATTTTTTATAAATATTGTAAATTGTCATTAGTTTAGATGTAAATTAGTTTGTTTCTAGGTTTTTCTGCAAATAGCTCTTCAACTTTCTGTGAATAGGCATTTGTGGCCTGTGTTTGCATGTGAACCCTGTACATTCCTGTATATTCCCTTCTTGTCTAGTGGCAATCTCACCGTGCCCCTCTGTGTTTAATCAAAATGTCAAGCTCGACCGTTTGGTGTCTATGAATTTGAACTCGGCACCTCGCCTGGTTGAGTTTGTAGGTTTTCTCTCTCCTCCATCATCTCCACTTTAATGGAAGGTTTAATTATCCCACACGTGAGCATTCAAAACCAGCCCAAGTGGCATTCCTTCCCTCTCATGTTCAGACAATTTTCACCTTCAATGCCATTACTCGCTTTATTACATGACCACGTGACGCCCCATGTAAGCCTAGTATGGCTAATTGGTGGTCATGTTAATAACGGTCATTTTTCCAGTCTCTAGGTCCCAAGTTCCCCTTTGACCTACACTTCATTCACCACATGAGTCAAAATCCTTGGAACCCCCATGCATAGATCAAATTCCAAGTAAGTATTTTTGTTTAAAATATATTTTTGGGGTTTGATGCAAATTAACACCTTTCTAGGAATGGATGCGAGGTGATGATGAAAATCTCTAGAATCTGGAATTATATTATGTTTTATGTATATAGACGGTCGTTTGGTCTTGTAGGTTGCTGATAAATTCACTAATCAATCATTTTTGAAGCATCTTCTCTACCTGGGAGCCCAAAACTCCCTACTACTTCAACAAGGTAAGCCATCAAGACCAAGGCCAAGAAGGCCTTAGAGAAGCTTCTACTGGTAATGAAATATCTAAAGGGAGAAGCTATTCTGGGATCTAAGGTAGATTCCAAGCTACATTTGATCACCTACATGAGTGTCTAAGTATGGGCCGAAATGTAGGCCTTGGTAAAAATAATTTTCATTCAGCGCAAGGCTAGAAATTTGATGGCACTTAATGTGGAAGCCTCTAGAATCCTCATGGCCTCATGCTTCCCCAGCTCAGTACAAGTTCTGGAGCTTATTCTCACACTGGCAGAATACTACAACACAACCATCTGGGCTGTCATGCTTACGCCTCCTCTTCTATCAGGTTACCCAACGCCCTTGGTGTCTCTAGACGCTGCTACTTTTACTTTGGTGCTAGGGATCCCCCAGTTTACCAATGTTGTTGTTATCACCCGGGCCCTGACATTAAATGAATTTGAGAAGCTCCCACAGATTTCCTAGCAATACCTCAGTTCCAACTGGCTTAAGACCCTAAGAAAAGATTACAAAAAGATGAAGTTGGAGATCCCTAGAGCAGAGTTTAGAGAAAGTGTACAAATGGGGACCATCGCCTTGTGCAGGGTCTTTGGAGAACCCCATGCCTGAGAATTCTAGGCATGGATGTATTACTTCATGTTTGGAATCACCTCCACTAGACAAACATTTGATTGGGCCACTATCATTTCCAATCATGTGGACGCCTAGCTTGTCAGGGTCACCCAGTCATCTAAATTTTACATGACTTCATATGTATTGTAGGAATTGGCAGAATACTGACGTATAACTAGGGGTTTACTCACTGTTGGCATGCTGGGGACTAATGAAGGCTAGAATGCTCTATGGGACTATTTCCCATAAATAAAATGGGAGGCTAGTTTCCCCAGTTTTTTCAAATTAAATGATGCCTTCATTTACTACAACATTCTTACACCTACCCGAGATGCTGGATACTAGCTTTCAAAAGAGGTAATGACTTTGGTTAGCACTTATGGCCACTACTACATTCAATTTCAACAACACTCCTACATTTGGGTGACCGACTTCTCCAGGAAACCCTACCTATTGCCCAAGAATTGTGGGGAGAGGATCATTCTCTTGGAATATTGTAGGTAGATCCTAGAGCTTCATGCATTCTTTACATTGAACAAGGTCACCAATATTTTGTTCCCAATCACATGTGGGAACTACACTTGCAGCCTTGTAGTGGTGAAAGAGGTCGATGGTGAATTAAAATGTCTGGGGCTAGAAGAATTTTACTTGGAGAAGAAGAATTTTGACCCGCTGGATAATATAGTGTCAACACTGCCCTGGGTGTCAAATCCCCACAAGCCTCACATGTAGGATTTTTGTGCTGACTGCCAAGCTGATTTTGAATTCTGAAATCGATATTTTGTTAGAATCACACAAGGTATGATGAAGAATCTTAAGCTTCGGACCTTTCCTAAGGAATTTTTAGACACCAAGTCTACAGAAGACCTGTAGTACAAGGCTAAGGGAGTAGACAAAATGGCTCTCCCTCTGGTGGACTAGGACACCCTAGAAAGCCCATCAATTAAGGACATCACCCATGATGTAATCAAATGTAGTCATGTGTATTTTTAAAAGGTATGTCTGAAGAGTACTCGCAGAGATGGCCCATTTTTGCAGGGATCCACTTCTGGGGCTGAAACCTTTGTGCAAGGTGCGGATAGAGGGAAAAGAAAAGTTGGGACCTCAACCCAGATTCTATCTACAATTATAGTTCCCATTGCAGAACAGGTGCACCATCAGCTGGCGGAATCCCACTAGATGAAAGAAGAAATAAGCACCCAGCTAGGCATCCTGGTAACTCTGGTAGAACATGCCCTCCCTTCTGGTTCCCCTTCTCTTGTAGAACTTATGGTCTAGGTAACAAGGAAAAGAGTGAAAGATGAGCATGCATCCATTTTGGATGTCGCACCTCCATTGGTGACAAGGGGGAAGAAGAAAAAGACAAATGTTCCTCAACCAAGGGAAGATACAAATCTTGGGATGTCTAACATCCCATAGGTGGAGATTATCCTGGACTCCCCTGAACCAGAGAATCCCCCAGAGAATCCCTTGGAGACATCCCCTCCGCATGATGAATTCGACGACATCTTTGGGACGGATGAGCTTGTAAATTTACAAGGAGATATATGGAAGGCGATAGAAGAGATTTCTGCACAGGAAGAAGTAGTGATCCCCATTAAAGGGGAGATACCAGAGAAAGAGGTTACCATGGAACAAGAGGTCTGGGTGAGAAAAGAAAAAGAACTAGAATAGGTGGACATCCCAGATGTTCAGGAAATCTTGATCCTAGAGACCAAAATTGGAGAAGGGAGGCAAGTACAAGGTGAGCAGCTGGCTTTGGCTAAGGGAACTAGACCTACAAGAGAAACTGTAACCTCATTTACCATACTCCAGACGCCTCTTCCCACCCAGGGTAGTGTGAAATTTGATAAGGTGATCCTTGTAATACTACAGTCAGATCCAGTTCAGGAACCTTCACCACCTCTAGAGGATAAACCAATGGAGAAGAATGTCCCAGTAGATGATAACAGAGAAGAAGAACAACAGTAGCAGCAGGATGAGGGGGAGAACCCTGAAGATATGAATGTTGATTCCACCAATGTTGCTAAGGATGGGAGCACTGAGGAAAAGGATATATTATGCCACAAAGGTGGATAGTGCAGGTGCCCTTGTGAACATAGAGAAAGAGTCTAATGAGATTATATACATTGGGGGTGAGCAGTAGAACCCCAGAGGAGACTCAAATGATCAAGCCCTAGCAGCAAGACCGCCCCTGCCACCACAATGGTTTGTAGAGTCAAAGAAGAGAAAGGCCCCAACAATAGAAAATCCCATCACTCCTTGGCTGAGATGATGACCCAAAGTCAAAGCATCCCCAAGCCAAAGAAGGATTGGAAACTCCACTCTATTCAGACTAGTCCAGTCAGAGATACAGTCGCAGTTATTGCGACCCCACCCATAGACAAAGAGGAAGCAGTGTGTTTGTGCTATTTCCTATTTGAATTGTGCCTTGTAATTTTCTTAGGGTCCCTTGTCATTGGTGGTTTCCAAGGCTTTGAAATTAGGGTTAAAATTATTCTTATGCCTTTGTAAAGGAATAATTTTAACCTTAACCTAGTTGAAAATGGTGTAAAATGTCTAAAAAACCCTAAGTGTCTTGGTTGATTCTATTTTCATGTTACTTTTTTGGTCACTTAAGTTACCTCAAGTCATGTGTTTACATTAAATGGGTTGTTTTTTTAAAAAGACTGTGTTATCCTAACCGCTTTAATAATTCCTAAGTCATGCTGCTAAAAAACCCCTTTTATATCATTATCTTATGTGGTGAGCAAGTTGGTTTTGATTGAATGACCCGCTTAATGGCTTATTCAAAAGGTAAATGAAATCTATCGGCTAAGAGATTAAGTGGTGGTGACGCGTGTTCTTGGTGGGGCTGAATAGTCGTAAAGGTTCTTAGTTAAACAGTGGGCAAGTATGAAAAAATCTAACATCTCGCTTAATGGCTTAAAAGAAAAGTGTGTGACATCTAATGGCTAAGCCATTAAGCGGTGGCAACATGTGTCCAGGAAAGAATGTGGGTTTGGTCGTAGACAGCATAAAGGTTGCTAAAGCTTGAAAAGATCTAACAGTGGGTGCAATTTCTTATACCCAAGATGCATGACATCTATCAAACAAGCCATTAAGCGGTGATGACACCTGGCAGCTGGTGGACCTAGATATTCAGAGCTGGAAAGAGTTTAAAAGGCAGTTAAGTTGTTTTATATCTAATGGTCCGCTTAATCACTTAAAAGGAAAATGCTTGACATCTAGTGAGCAAGAGATTAAGTGGTGGCGACACGTGTGAACGGTAAACAGTTGTTTTTGGGAAAATAAGATAGCTGCCAGATGCAGAGAATGATGTCCAGAATCTATAGCTCAAATTCAAAGTTGATAAAATGTGTTGCAGAGAGCCGTTAAGCCACAAAATTGAAGCCTATGAATTAATTACAGAACATGTGGCCACTCCAGTCAAATTCAATTTGATAGACTGATTTTATTAAGGCTGTAAAATTTATTAAGTTGACTTGCAGCCACAATGATTCATCAAAATCATTTGAGAAAAATGGGATTACAGAGAAAATTGGCTTCACGCGACTACTGTGCAAAATGGGTAAGATTTTTTTATTCACCAGCATTCAGATTGTTAGTGGGATTTGCGGTTCAGAAAGGTTTTTAGAAATTTGTAAAATTTAAATCTAATATCAAAAGAAAAACCTTAGATTCAAAATGGCCCCTAGAGTTGAGATTTTTGGAGATGTTGATTATCAACAAAGAAACATTAGGGAAGATTTATTATAGCAATTGCCACTGTCCATAGGAGACGCCACTCAAATTAAAAGGGTAGTTCCACCACATCCCCATTTCAAAATTGGAGATGGGTTATATGATTCCAGTAGATGGGAAAAAGATGTCCAGACCAGTTTTGATGGCCTTACTATGTTCAGAATAGCCTATAGCCAAAGGAATGCCCCTACCCCAGACTGTAACATTTGGGAGTTAGATGTGGGAAAATTGATAGCGCCTGGTGTGTTCATGGACACTGATTTGTTCACTTTAATTGCAAACACTTATGACAAGGTGGCTAGGGTTGTTAGGGATACCCAAGGAAATGTGATATTAACTGTATCAGCTGATGAAATCAAAAGGATCTTCAAGCTAAGTGACACCTTAGTGCACATGGATGATATTGATTTTGAGTACTTTAAAGAAGTATACTAGACTCAAAGGGAGTATTATAGGGATGAGGCATTAAAAGGGTACTTTAATAAAATAGGAGACTTGGTTGTAGTAGGGCCTAGGACCCTAGAACCTTTCAATTTGGATATCTTTAATGGTAAAGCTAGAAAAATGTACAGTGCTCTATGCCAAGTTTTGGGGGTAGATGAAGATGTAACAATGCCTATCCATATAATGCTAATGGTTGTTCAAATTCTGCATCCCCACCTATCAATAGTATTTGATTTTGCATCTTATATTGCCCAGGAAATGCATGAGGGTCTGGTAGGAATTCAAGACAGCAACATACACAAACCAATGGGATGGTATTCCCTCATGATGCATATGTTATTGTTCAATAATGCAGACTTCTTTGAGGAAGAAATGGAATTGACTAAGTTCCAAGGAGATGAAGAATTGCCTATTCAGATGTGGAGTATTGATCTGTCATGGGATAGGAAGAGTGCTAGTTATGTTTATTTTGATAAAGTTTTTGCAACTAGACTCAAGTCACTGTTGTGTAATAAAAATGATAGAATCCACACTGAGATGATGAGGCTTTTGAGGCCTATGGAATACGCCCTAGAACTAAAAATTTCTCACAATTGGGGAGATCTAATTTTGTACCCTTTTTCTACAATAATTAGGGTTTATGGATTCAGGGAAACCCCTTATGTGCTTCCCTACAGAGTCCCTCTCATGATTGGAATAGCAGAGATCATAAGGCAATTGGGTGGGCTATAGGAAGAAGCCCTGACTGGAAAGATGAAGGGAAACATTTTCCCTACCCTCACCAGAGCACATCATTTCATCATAACCAAAGGTGGGTGGACACAGTTTGACAAGTATTTTGAGCCTTATCATCTAGCCATGTCTGTATCCAGGTGTGCAGATAATGAAGAATTTATCATGGGTATGTTTAGGAAAATGACTAAGTGCTTAATATTAGAACATCAGTTCAACTACCCTAAGGATATCATCAGAAGCAATTTTGACCTTGATATCTAGGAAGTCAAGAAGGAAAAATGGATGGCATACAAGAAGTCTTTGGACTTTGTACATAATTTTAACAAGACTTATGATTCTTTAAAGGAATTTTTCCCATGGTATTATAAGATTGAATCTCTAATGAATCTATTTGAGGGGTTCATACATATCCTAAATGAGAAGAAGCAGAGGAAAATTGAAAATGAACCAGAAAAGGCTCTTGCTATTTTGAATAAATTTCCATAAGGAAGAATAGTCCCACTGGAGGATTATGTAGTGTGTAAAAGGAGAGGATACACTACTATTGCACCTAAAGATGACAAACCTCCTTAGCATAAAGGAAAAAGGCCAGCAAGTGTTAATATTCAAGAAGTGCCCTCTCCCAAAAGGCAAAGGGTGGAAGCAAAAGAAAAAGAGAGTGAATTGTACTCTCCTTCCCAATCCCCCATGCAATATGATAACCAAGCCATTGTTGAGAAATTGGTGCAATTAAGGAATGTTGGTGAAGTTGTTGTCACCACTCATGAGTTACAAGAAGGGATGCCAGAGGCACCTAAACATACAGCAGCTGACCTCACAATAACATAATTTACTAGCAGGGAGTTAGATCCTATAACCAAGCAAGCCAGTGATGAGTTCTTGTCTAATGACAATTTCATTAAAACTAGGGCATTCATTCAATTTATATGGAGATGCCATATTGATGAATTCAATCATAAGTGCTAAAAGCAGCAAGAAGCCCAGCCCAACTCTACTAAGGAAGATATAGAGAAAAAATTCAAGCAGGAGATGGTATCCAATTTTGATAAGGTCACCCCTGAAGAAGGTAGGGAAATGATTAAGAAGTAGGGATTGCTCATACTGCCTCAATGGGATTTAGTAGATGCAGTAGTTTTCGATGCTATCAGGAAACAAGCAAAGCCTATGAGCACTACTGGGACATCAATTGGTTCTTAGCTTAGTGAAGACCATGCATCCCTAGCAATTTGGTCGTTGAATAAAAAGAACAAGAGGAGAATAAAGGAAGGTGATGATATTGAGGATATAGGAAGCCTAATTGTGAAGAGGGTTGCTGACACTTCGAGAACCGAAGTAGCAAACCTTGTTGTTCAAAAAACTAGTTTAAGCCTAAGGGTAGTTGAGAAAGAAAAGGAGGCTTGTGCTAGCTTATATGAGAATTATGAATTTGTACTTAAAGCCTACAATGAGGAAAAGGTCAAATCCTTGTTGAAGGATAACAAAATAGCAGTATTAGAGGGTAAGAAAAAAATCCAACTTATGCCCCAAGGGTTAATTACTCAGGAACCTCACCAACCCTCTTCCTCTAGTCCATTTGTGACATATCACCCATCCCCTGCACCTTTGAGTCCCACCACCCAAGAGGTCATTGATGCCAAAAGAGCAGAACTAGAGGCTGAGAAAAATAGGTTGATCAGTGAGAGATCAAGACTAGAAGAAAAGGGCAAAAGGGATCTTGAAGACTCCCCTGCATACAAAGAGGGTGAGGAATTAGTGAAACAAAAATGTTCTAACCAGATATTCTCCAACCTTAGGAGGTGTGCTAGTGAGGTCAACCTTTCTAACCTCTATTTACTATGAAAGAAGATTGCAGGCATCATAAGAAGACATGATGATGGAAAGGAACAATGGGATTTGATAGTGAATAACTGGAAGGGGAAGGCAACCCATGTAAAATATTTTTACTCTCTTTCAAAGGAGCAGAACAATATTGATATCATTCTAACAAGCACCCATATATGTCTCAAATTAATGGTTAATTTGGACACCAAGAAGAACATGGTCATCAGGAGGGTAACAACTTTGAGAGAAGAGTTCTCCAGGGATAGTTATGACATGTTTCCCAACATGTTCAAAGAGGATGAGAACATAAAAAATGAATCCTTATGGTTAAGACAATTTAATGAAACACTAACTAGCAAAACAAAAAGTATTGTTACATTGGGAAATACTAGCTGGTTTGTGTTAACTATTGATATTTTAAATAACGCCAAGGCATTTTTTGAATCTTGGGAGGCAGAAATTGAGAAAGCCAATGTTGATTGGGAGGAATTAAATAGCCAAAAGGATGAGGTCCTCAGTTTCAGTTGGCCAAATGATGAGGTGTTAACCAAATGGGTTAGTAATTATGGTATAGTCACCCCGGTAGCATGAGACAGTAAATATAAAGGGGACAGTGAACACCAAAGAGGTTGAGCAGTTTGAGAAAATTAGATATTGGGGGCTCTGCATCAGCAAGAGGACAAATTCCTGATGACAAGGACCCATCCACCTCAGAGCAACATCAAGCATTGAGGCGATCATAGGACAAAAGATTACATGGCTTGTAGCAAAGATTTGTTATCCCATCCACCTTAAATTTTGTCTCATCTGTAAACTATATTTTGTCCTCTCGCCTAGTCATCCTTAGCTTCTTGCATCCTTATTTTCCAAAAGGATTCCAAGATAACTATGGCTTTCTATAAGTAGTAGGTTGTAATGTTGTAATAAGGATGGTAAAAATAAAACTACAAGGCAGACTTCTGAATTGTGTCTGAATGTTGTTTTTGAGTCTTTTCAATGTACTGATATCAAGCTTACATTAATAAAATACAATGGAATCTCCATTTTGATACCAATGATGTCTTTTTGCATTTTCTCTTAGTTCTTTTATGTTCAATTTGTAAGGCATTTTGAGTATACTGGTTATAAGGTAGCCATGTCATTGTTTGTGAGTTTCTTTCAAGGAAAGTTTTGAATCTTGCAAATAATTGCAGAGGGTTAGGGTTTATGCAAGAATTTGATATAGGGGTATGAGGATGAGAGGATAGTTTTTAAGGAATTCCATCTGAGGTTTATTTGTATTTCCATTAATTATCCTTGATGTATGTATGTTTTTTTCTAATTCTATGACCCATGATTAGGCACTGGCCAAAATCCTGACAAGTGGTTGTTATCATCAATCCAATTTTAATCAATCTTTACATTTCTGTTATCTCAAATACATGTCTAGCTAATTGTATTTATTACAATTAATTTTAGTGATTCCTTGAAGAGTGAATCAATAGGTTATCCTTCCTAAGCCTGGTGGCATAAAAAGAAGAAGGATCACAAATCATTAATCCACTGTTAAGATTATTGAAAGATAATACTCTGTCAAAGGTACACCCACCCAGGTATGTGGAGCCCAAAGTATAGAAGGATTTCCGTCCTTGTTAATTAGCCTTTTCCCTATGAGAATCTAAATTGGGTATTAGAGAGTCTAGCATTCATTTATATTATAATTGATTCTACAAGAAAAAGAGCTAACAAATTGGCGACTCTACTGGGACTTGCAATGTTCTTAGAGTCATGATCATGAAAGCATTTGTCCTTACCATATTATGAATTAATTTTTTTTTTCTCATAATCATTAAAGCGAGTTTATTCTACTTATCTATTGTGGAACACTGCTTGAAGGTCTTGATTCTGAAAAATGATACAGATTTTGTCTCAATTGGAATAGTTGGTAACTCTAAAATATCTAATCTGGCCCTTTGTTTGTTTTCAAGAGGAAATCTATTGAATTGAAAAGAATTGCAGTTATGGGTAGTGAAAGATCATTTTCTTGAAGTTACCAGGTGAATAATTATCAAGCCTACTCTATCTAGAAAGTTCCATATTCACTTATTTCTATAAGAGGAAATCTGAGATAGGACAAGGCGCTCGATCTCTACATATATTAGTCCTCTAAAAGGAGGTGGCGACTCTAACCTCTGTGTATTCCAGTATTGAACAGTGCAATATTTGTTTGTTCTATGAGATGAGCTGACAAATAAATACTAGATCATATTCCAAAATGAATCCTAAAAAAGGATCTTGGAGAAGAGCTCCATACGCCTCAAAGGAAACAATGGTCCAAAAGAGGGGAATCTAAACATGATTCCCAACATGCCTCTAAAGGAAGAATGGATATCCCCATTCCAGAAAGAAAGTCATCTTCATCTAAAGATGTAGAACCTATGGGACTTGTTGATGCTTATAGATCTAATACCAATTTTGATCCCTTTAGGGATGGAGAAATACTGACATAGGGTTCTTTCCTATGGAAGAAAATCTAGCTCCATCAGAAAAGACCTCTGCTGCTAAAACAACATCATATGATTCTGATAAGTTGCAAGATGAGATTGTGGCTTTGAAAAGAAAAAGAAAGAACAAGAAAAGGAAATGGCTAAAGCAGAGGAAAAATGTGGGCAAAGGATATATGAATTTTTATTGGAAAGAGAAGAACTATTGGCTAAGACTAGAAGGAATGACCTCCAGACTAAAAGCCTGAATCGAGAAGTTAAAGGTTTGAATCCAGAATTGTTTGGTAGCCTCAATGATTTGAGAAGCAAAGCCCCAAATATAATCTCAAACCATAAGAAGGACGAGTTTGAGAAGGAAGGACCTGTCATTAGGAAGTTGTTCCCATATGAGAATGAATGAAATATGAAACTCAAAGTGACTACTAAAGATGCCCCTGACAAAGGTAAGAAAAAGGTTGTTGGTATCAGCATAAATGAGCCTAAGCAGAAAGTTTCCAACCTTGAATGAATACCTCAAATTTATTTGGACATTAAACAAGCCAGGAAGGCTAAAGACAACTTGGCAAAACAACTAGAAAAGTTGGAATTGGAGGCTGCTGCAGCTGATATGAAAATGTAGATAGCCTTGCTTTATGCTACTAATAATACTACTGCAATTAGTTCTATGCATGTGAATCAAGGAATACAATAATTAAATCCTTCTGTTGATCTAAATGTGAACAATCAAGGTGATGCTCCTAATGTCCAAAGGAGTGGAAAAAACCCAAATGTTTAAAACTCTGGTCCTAATGTAGCCGCTCGACTTGTGGGTCCTGACCCAAGTTTTCAAGCTGCCAAGCGCAAGAAGGGCGTTCCCCCACCTATTCAACATCAAGGAGGAACTGCTAGACCAAATGGTAACAATGATCTGGGGAATTTCCAAAGTAGGCCTATCTGCATGAACATATATAGAGCTCTCTTCTTTGAAGGCATTCTTGGTCACCCTAATGTGATCCATAATGAGGTAAGAGATAGGATCCCTAAGTTCATAGTAAGTAATGTTGTTACTTGTGAGGAGCATTTAAAACATTTTAGTGATAAGATAACTGACTTTGAGAGTGAAGATGAGGATGTCATTATGAAAATTTTTGTTCAATCTTTAATTGAAGATACTAGGGATTGGTTCAAAAATTTTCCTAATGATAGTATTGCTTCTTGGGATTAATTTGTAAAGTCTTTTAGGGAGCAGTATAGAGAGCATGTTAATTTTGGATACATGTTAAATGAGTTTAATAACATTAAGAAGTTCCCCAATGAAAGTATGGCTGATTTTAACAGTAGATTTCAAAAGGCCATGAACAAATTGTTCCAAGTCTTGAGATTAGATGAGAAAGTGTGCCTTACCACTTACATTAATGTTATTGATTGAAAAATGTCTTATCTACTCAGAGATAAGAACCCAACTACCTTAAGGGATGCTTAAAAAATAGCAATTGACATTGAGAGTAATAGGAGAGCATCAGGGAAATTGGGGAAGAGGGAAGACAATAAACTTTGGAAAGAAAAGGGATCAACCAATAAAAATGTCAAAGAAGACGGTATAGTGGATAAATTGGTAAGTGCAGTAAAAGACCCTACTAACAATATGGATAAGAATGATAGAGGAGGGTACCGAGATAATAAGTATACTAACCAAATATTTGACAAAAATCCTAACCTGAGGGATTATCCTTACAAGAACAATTGGAATAATGGCAAACCTATCCCTGAGGGGCAAGATAACCCAAAAGAAAAATAAACCCCAGATCCCCTGAAAAGGAACAGTGCCAACTATGTTGAGAACACTCCCTGGTGTGATGCTTGCAATATGCTACACTCTTCCTATCAATGTGTAGTAGCTCAGGCTCTATTTGACAAAATAGAAGAAAGAGAATAGGAAGGCCCTGCTATCAATATGTTCAGAGTAAAGAAACCATATCCATGGCTTCCTGATATTGCTTCATCCTTTTATAATTCATGTGTAGAGGATAATTATTGTTTTATAAACCAGTTACAAAATCCAACTTATCAAAGTGATCAGGATGAATATGTTTCACAGGAAACTATAACACAGTGGGTAATGATAGTCCACAATCTCATTTTAGGACTCCTAATAATGAAGAAAAAAGGTCTTTAACTGTTGCAGCAATTAATCAAGCAAGAAGTGCTTACAAATTAAGAAATAGTGATCCTCAATCCTCTACTTCTAGCCCTAGTGATCCACTAGTACAGAGATTAGTAACTGATATGATTTCCCTAAAGAGACAGATGCCAAGATCCCCTCTTGCTCCTTACCAAGATGTTCCTCGCAGGTATCCAAGTTAGGGGACAAGAAATTATGGGAAATCATTGAATGCTCTGTCGGTTCAGCAAAGACTACAAATTGAGCCCCCTCCTATAAAAGGAAATATGTTTATTTTTCATTTGACTGACGAACATGATGGAGATTCATGTCCTAAGATGGTGTGATACAAATAGCTAGAAGGTAATAAAGAAAGTATTCAAGAGATCCCTGCTGATGAAGAAAACTCTGGAGGACCTAGCGATTTTGTAAGTTACTACCTAGAGTATGAGTCTGATTCTGATCATGGTGGTGACATTTTTATTACTCTGGAGGAACCTTTTTGGTCTGTGTTCACCAAAGGTCAACAAGGAAGAAAAAATACCAATCGAGTCTTGCATCCCTTTCAAAATAAAGGAGAGAAGGAGCATGTGAATACAAGTGGCAGCTCAAAGATAGACGGAAAAGTAGGACCAGAGGTAAAGACTCTAAAAAAATCAGACCCCGATTCTCCCTTTAATTTTGTTGATTTTTGTAAATCTTCCAAGATTCAGATTTCTCCTATTGAATATTTGAAGTTAAATCCCAATGATTTGGATAAATTAGTGAATTTTGTAAAAGGATAATCTCCTAAAGTTGTAGCAAATCAAACAAATATTGTGTCTGCTCACGAAACTCCTATAAACCAGAGTTCAATTTCCCCTAAAAATGTTCAAACTATCCTCAGTCAAAAATCCTCAGAATCTACTCAATTTTCCTGTAAACCAGAAACTTTCTATGTATCTTTGTTCATGCATGGTCATAGACTCACGGGCATAAGAAAATATAATGCCTTCATCTGTAGCAAAAGCCCTAGATTTTCCCTTAACAAAAACCTTTGGCAAATGTTAATAGATTCTAAACAAGTCCCATTACTTTGTCAAATCAAAGATGCTCAAGTTTTGTTAGCCACCTATCCCAATGAAAAGCTAAAGTTAACAATCCTTGTGGCAGACATACCTGCTAGCTACAGTATGCTCATAAGTCGAACCTTCTGCTAGGACTTAGGAGGAGAAATTAAACTAGATTGGTCACAAGAAATAATTCCCATTGGCAATTAGAAGGTAATTTTACAACCTGAGACCAAGTCAAAATATACTTTCTTCCCATCTGAAGATCCCAGAGCTCAAATCTTATACCAAGAAACAGGTTTTGCTAATTATGTGATCTTACCTGAAGAAGATGTTATAGAGTTGAAACCTCCTAGAAATGAAGGAGTTTGGATTCTTGAGTTTGATAGGAGCTGCTCCTCTACAAGTTCAGGTGTAGGGGTTGTTTTGATATCTCTTGTTGGTGAGAAGTTTCCTTTTTATTTTAAACTAGAACTTGAGAATACAAATAACACCGCTGAATACGAAGCATTGCTTCTCGGTATTCAACAAGAAAAGAGGAAAGGGATCAAAATCCTGAAAGAAAAAGGGGATGCTTAGTTAATTGTGAAGCAGGTGAGAGGCATATATGCAGTAAATAATGAGTAGATGAAGCATTATAGAAATAGGTTTTGAGATGAAATTGAAAGTTTTGAGGCATTTGCAATTGAGGCAAGTCCCTAGAGAGTTAAATTCTAGAGCAGACATACTTGCCAGTTCTGCAGCATTACTCATTCCCAACCCTGATTTTGACAATAATCAGTATACTATAGAGCTAGTTCATCAACCTAGCATCCCAGAAAACACTAATTCTTGGCAAGTCTTCAGTGACGATGCCCGTGCGTTGACATTCTTACAGGGTATTGAAAAATTTTCCTCTGTAGTTTTTGAAGGTTCAAAATTGAAGTGTCAGAAGTTTTGTGCAGATGAGTAGGTGAACAAAAGGGGAGATATTGTGCAATTGAAGGGAAATCATATCCCTAAAGGCCTTGTAACAATGGAGAGCCTATTTGACCATGGTGATTGTTTTATCAGTCAAACTAAAGAAATTGGTTGTAAGCAATCTGGTTATTTTGAGAAAATAAATATAGGTAGTGATGAAAATCCCAGATATGTAAATCTAGGCACTTGTTGTAGCCTAGAGGAAAAAGTTATATTCATGAAATTATTGAAAGAATTCAAAGATGTGTTTGCTTGGTTATATGAGGACTTGAAGGATTTTAAAAATGGATAGTTTCAACATCACATCCCACTGAAACCCGGCACCACGCCCTTCAGGAAAAAATTGAGGAACTATAATCCGAGGGTCTCTGATGCTATTTTTAGAGAAGTGGGAAAAATGATGAGTTCTAGGATAATCTACCCAATTAATCATTCTACCTAAGTCATGAACATAGTACCAGTTCACAAGAAAAATTGGTGAAAACAGAATCTATGTAGATTTCAGAAACTTGAACCAAGCCAGTATGAAAGATAATTTTGCTCTCCCCAACATGGATCATATTTTGCAGATGGTTGCAGGTTTTGAGATGATGTCAATGCTAGATGGTTTTTTAGGGTACAACCAAATCAGTGTAAACCCTAACAATCAGCATAAAATGATGTTTACTACTCCTTGGGGTACATTTGCATATAATAGAATGCCATTTGGCTTGATTAATGTAGGAGCCACCTTTCAGCATGCCATGAATTCCTCCTTCAGTCACCTGCTAAATAAGATAATTGTTGTCTACCTTGATGACTTGACCATTTTCTCCCATAAGAGGAAGAAACATGCAAAACATTTGAAGCTCATTCTGCAAGAGTGTAGAAATCAAGGGATATCACTAAACCCCAAGAAATTTGTCTTCTGTGTGACAGAGGGAAAGTTACTGGGTCATATAGTTTTGAGAGAGGGAATTAAGATCAACCTCGAAAGAGTCCAAGAAATACAAAAATTGTGTTTTCCCTCTAACAGGAATGGAATAAGATCTTTCTTCGGGGAAATTAACTTCTTGAGAAGATTTGTACTTGACTTCTTAGAAATGACAAGGCCTATGGTAAACTTGCTAAGTGAAAAATAAAGTTTCAAATGGTCTGAAGAGGCCAAGAAATATTTTGATGAAGTAAAGAAGGAAATTGCTCAAGCTCCAGTGCTGTCTCATCCAGAATTTCAAAAATATTTTGTGGTACATTGTTATGCCTCAGAACATACTATGTTTGGTGTCCTATTGCAGAAAAATAAATTTGGCGAGGATGTCCCCATTTCCTTCATGACTGTGCCATTGAAGAAACATGAACTAAAGTACTCTCCCATGGAAAAGAAAATTTTTGCAGTGGTGAAGGCTATTAAGTAGTTCCTATATTATATCCTTCATTTGCACTCTACTGTCTATGTCTCGAATTCAGTTGTCAAGAGTATTCTAACTCAGCAGGAGGTGTCTATGAATAACAGGGAAACATGGGTAGCCAAAGTGAAAGAGTTTGATTTAGAAATCAAACCTACCAAATTAGTAAGGGGTCAGGGACTCTGTAAGTTGATTGAAAAAAATGAAGAGGCATTAGAAGATAACATTCCTTTGTCTCTGTTTATCAGACTAAAAGATGCATGGTTCTCAAATGTGGCCTTTTATTTGATGTATGGAGAATGTCCAGATCACCTCACTACAAAAGAGAAAATGAATTTTAAATTAAAAGTGGTTAAGTATGTTATCTTTGATGATGTATTATACAAATGAGGCTTAGATTGAATGTTCCTCCGATGTATCAATGAAGACCAGCGAAAGAAATTTCTTCAATCCTTTCACAATGAAGCTTGTAGTGGACACTTGTCCTCCTCAGTAATAGTGTTCAAGATACTAAGGAACTATTACTATTGGTCTAGAATGTTCAAAGATTCTTACAAGTGGGTAGCACAATGTGAGAAATGTAAGCTATTCTCTGGAAAACCTCATTTGGCAGCCTTACCATTAAGACCTGTGGTTATTGAAGAACCATTTAAGAAATGGGGTATAGAATTCAGAGGACCTATAAATCCTCCTTCAAGTGTGGTTCATACTCATATTCTGACCACAACAGACTATTTTAATAAATGGGTAGAAGCCATTCCTATAAGAAAAAACACTTCAGAAATAGTTTGTTCTTTCCTAAAAGAAAATATTTTGGTAAGATTTGGAGTTTCGGTAAAGATAGTAGCTGACAACGCACAAAACTTCTCCTCTTTTGAAATGAATCTTTTCTATTATGATAATGGAATTCAATTGTCACACTCATCTGACTACTTTCCTCAGGGCAATGGTCAAGCTGAATCAACTAACAAGAATTTGATTTCTATAATGAATAATTTAGTTGATGATAATGCCAGAGATTGGCACAAAAGGTTGCACGAAGCACTATGGGCAGATCACACTTCACCAAAAAGAGCCATAGGAATATCACCTTTTGAACTGGTATATGGTGTGGAAGCTCAAATTTCTCTCCCATTAGAACTAGCTGCTACTAAGTTACAAAAGGTGATTGAAGACCAACATTTCCACAATGGTCTGGAGAAAAGAATTATGTATTTGTGCAAGATTGAAGAAGAAAGGGAGCATATTATAGATCACAACACTAATAACCAAGATAGGGTGAAAAATATCTTCGACAAAAGAGCTCGACCCAGGAAGTTCATGACAGGGGATAAATTTTTGATGTGGGACAAAAGGTGAGAATCCTGAGGGGCACACAACAAGTTCGAGTCATTATGGAAAGGACCCTTTGAGATTAGCCAAGAGCTTGGTCCTAACTCTTTCAAATTGAAGTATGTTGATGGAACAGAAATGCCCTTGTCCTTTAATGGGAAAGATCTTAGGCTTTATGAGATGTAAGTTTCCAGTCTCTCATGTACATATTATTTTGTTGTGTCTTAGGTTAGTTTTTTCTTGCTTGTAGGCTTAGATTTGTGCGAAACCAGAGACTTTTGGAATTCATTGTTTCATCCCTCAAGGTCCTATCTCCAGTCAGAGCCACCTATTGTAGGTCAAAATCCTTTGATTAAATTTTTCCCAAAGTAACACGTAAAGTGTCAGGTTGTATATTGAATCTTGAACCTTGAACTCAATGTTCAAAGTTCAACATCCCATTTCCCACTGTGCAAGTCTGCGCTCGTCTCTTCGATCGGTAAGTTTTGCAAACCCATGTCGGATGTGTATTGTAATATTCAACATTGAACCTTAAACTCACTAGTTCAAAATTCAAAGTTCAATTTCCCATTTCACATTGGTCATGCCTTCTTTAGCTTGCGTCTTTTTTTGTCTCAGCGTCGCATTTTTTGAGATCTTGAATTTTGAACCATACCTTTTTATGCTCATAATTCATTTTCCCCTCACACGTCATGCATCAGTTCGTCATATTTATTATTTGTGTCAATTCATGGCTAAAGGCATGTGAGATCTCAAACCTTGAACTTTGCACATCACAGTTCAATGTTCAAGATTCATAAATGTGATAATGATCAGACACACTTGGCATGTGCCAAATGTCACTCGCATTTATGAAATTGATTTTTGAAAAGACAGGGAGTGACATCAACTCAACTAAAAGTATAGTTTTCCTGAGTAAGTAGGAAATGCGATGGGATGTGGCCAACTATTGATGGTGGGAATCATTGATCCATGGCAAGTAATCATAATTACTAAAAAGAGGTGACTTAAATGTATGTATTTGACTTTTCTTTCTTTGTCATTTTTGTTTTCACCTTCTATTGGAAAGCTAGATAGGACTGAAGATCTTTGAAGGTTTTTCTCTGCAAGCAGAAGTGTTGGCATCGGTGAGTCTCAAAGTATTTTCTCTTATTTTCCTTTCTGGTTTTTAAAAATTGCATGTTGTAAAGAGGAAATTTCCATTGTTTCATATCTTTTCCTGGATCAGTAGTGCTAGGAATTATCATGAGTAGTTCTAGTAAGTCAACCCAATAGGCCAAATTTATAAAGGAGAATAAGTTTTCTCCTATAAGTAGCTATTTACCAAAAATGGGAGATACGGTTCTTGTCAACGATGACATTGCTGAAATTATTCACAAAGTTAGAAATGCAAAAGCCGAGACTATATCAACCAAAATCATTGAGAGCGGTTTGTTGGAGGCTGCTAGTTTTCCTGAAGTGACTCCATGCCCTGAATTGGTGATGGAGTGTAGAAACATGTATGATAGGGTAAATAAATGTATCTTCCTTCCTTCTAGAGAAATGTTGGTGTCTGTGAACTGACAAACAATGATGGCGGCCCTAAGAATTCCCCCCCACAGAGACTTATGTTGCTTGTGATTTTGAAAAAGCTAAAGAAGATTTTCTGCACAATTTCAAAGATTATAGTAACAATATAGCTAGAGACTAGTTATCCAAAGCTGAAAGAGGAGGTTCCAGAATTCCCAAGCCTCTGAAAAAGGACCATTTGGTAAGAGAGGTAAGAGATATTATTGTCATGTTGAACAGATTGAGGGGAAAACCTAATGACATAATGTGGGAGGACTGGATGTACATCCTCATTCAAACCATTTTGACTGATGGAAAATATGTCGACTAGGCTGAAGTAATAGTGTCAAAGCTAGATGAAGAGCTATCCCAGTCTGCAGAAGCCTCTAATTTCTACATGTCCTCATACCTGTTTTATGTTATAGCCATCTGTAGAAACTGGGAGGGTTTACCTCATCAACCATGGATAGATGACATGATGATCTATGAATACCATGCTTATCTGCAAAAGGAGAATAACCTAAGAAATTTGTAAAGGGTGCAAGATACGTTCCTGGCCAAGCTTGTCTTTGAACTGAGGGGGAGGATAATTTGCAGAATGTCTAAAGAAGCTATGGATTTGATTAAGGCTTATGGTAGTTTCTTTATTCAGTTCCCCACCTTCAGCTATTTAAGGGTAGGAGGCTTTAGTGGCGAACCTATGAAGCTCCTACGCTATTGTCTAGATAAGTACATTCTATTGGAAATATGCAGGAAAATTATCCAAGTTGGATTGAAATTCAAGCTCAAAAGGGGAGTGGGTTCATTTTTTCCTATTGATTTGGGACACTATCATCTCAGATTAACACATGGTATGTCTTCTCTTGATATCAAATTCAAAGTATTCAATCTCCCTTATTATCAAAGTCGCAGCTATTTTGACAGCAAGAAATTTGTGGCAAACCATTTCAAGATAGACGTCACCTTCTTACATCATCCAAGTTTGGAAGACTATTGGGCTGACTGTATTGATGAATTTGAGGTTGTGAAAATAATGCATTCTTGGTTTTCACTGGATCAGATTATTACCCTGCGACTTCCTTTTAAAATAAAAGGGCTTGACATCGATGTAGAAGAAGATGTAACAGAAGTTGAATGTGCAAAACCAAATAGCGAAGCAGTGGCTAGGAAAATAGATTGGGGAAGAGAGGAGGTAGATGATTTGAATGTTGTTTCTGAAAGTGTGTTCAAAAGAATAGACAAGTGGTTGAAGGAAATAAGAAAGAAGAAGAAACAAGAAATTCCTGTCTCAGTAACTAGGAAGAGTATAAGGATTTTGAAACTCACCACTTCTCCCACTATTACTAATGAAAATGAGGAATCCCTTTCTACAGGTGCATCCAAAACCAGAATTGAAGATCATGTTGAAAAGAGAGAAACAATCCCTATACAATCCCTAACGATTACAAGAACCAGGGGCAAAAGGCAAGAAAAGGCAGAACTGATCCCCTACATTAAAGTTAACTCTAAACAGGAAGAGAGTAAAAAATAGCATAAAAGAAAGGTTAAAATGGATAAGATTCCAGCAAGCCCTCTGAAGATTCAAATGGCAGGGGAAGACCACCAAAACATGTCAGTATCAACCCCTTCCACTGATAACCCTACACCAAAGAGTCCCAACTGGTTGGGGCTTTTGGTTAACAAGAAAAGGAGCATTGTTCCAATATCGGCTCCTGTTGGAGTTATGGTTAGCAAATATCTTGAGAAAAATCCAAGAAGTAAGAAGCCAAAGGTAGAAGCCAGGGTCAATGTTGATACTAAGACATGACACTGGATGGTAGAGATATTCAAACAAAACTTAGATAAAACCAGTGATGAGGTTACAGAAAGTGATTTCCATGTAGAAAATATAGATCTGGGCATGTCCACCAGGGTTGCTGACTTAAAAATCTTTGATTCAGCTAATAAGAAGATCAGTCACCGAGTGAAAAAGGATGTTGAAGATAAGATGAAATTGAAATAGGTCCTTTGTGAAATGGCCAAGTATATTCAGCAGCTTCATAATCCTTTGCCTCAGTCACGGACAATGGTCCCTTTTGATTTGGATGTAAAGTCTCCTGAAAGTCAGAAATTCCTAGACCAGGTACACAAAGACAAATCAATATCAATAGCTTTCTACAAATTGATGGATAAGGTAAATGAAGAAATTACTAGGTTTTCTAGTGATTTTGATAATGTGATGACAAAAGCTGAACAATTACTAGATACAGTAGAAAAGGATGTGGAGTTGTGGAAAAAGAAAAGGGGGAAATTAGAAATCGAGATGCATAATATGGAGACTGTTTATACATATGGTATAAATAAGTTTATTTTTGAAAAGGCAGTGCCTGGTATGGATGAAAATTCATTGTTTGTGGTCAAAGTGAATTTGGAATGGGAAAGTTCATTATATGAACAAGTGATAGAAGATTCATCTTAGATAATTGAAGCTCAAATAAACTCGAGAGACAACTTGCTGGCACAAAATGAATGTACAGGGAAGACCATCGGACTTAGAAAATGAAGCCAACAGTGAAATGTCTAAGGTGTTGTCCTACTTCTAGAAAAGTTAGAAAACTTGAAATCTACCAAAGAAATCGAGATGACTGATCATTTGATCCTAGATCATGTGGAATTGGCGGTGGTCTACAGAGATGAACATTTGAAGGTAATTTCAAGCAAAACCCAATAGACGCAGTGCTTCAAAGATATTAGGCTGCAAAGGTTTAAAGCAGCTACCAAACCAAACCAAAAGCTGAGATAGAATTTCTCTATGGCATTCGAGGAATGGAAGACAATCAAGAAGGCCACAAACACCAATGCTAGAGCTACAATAGGCCAATCGGCCAATTAGTTCTCTAAGTAGTTTTCTATTTTAGTTTGTTTCCGAAGTTCCTCCTATTTTTGAGGCAGTTAGTTTTAAAACTGAATTAATCCCTGCGTGGCTATATATGATATTTTGGATGACCAAATGAGGGTCGGTTCTATTGTAAAAGAGACTCAATTTTATTATCGATTCTATTTTCTTAAGTTCTTTCTATGGTGATGATACTGGATATTTTCAAATATATGAATATATATATTATCAGTTGGTAATATAAGTAGATTTTATCATTTTTGTGGATCAGTTGGTCTATTGAAATGCATGGTTTTGATTTCAGTTGGAGTTGAATGAACATGCTCTTATGATCTGTTGACATATATTTTGGATCTATTCAGTAATCTTTCAGATTTATTATCTTTATGAATCAGCCTTTATTTTTTACTTTTCTAATTAAGGTTTGACTTAGTTGGCTTGTATATCTTGTGTTGGAGATTTGATTCTGAGCAGTTGATTGATTGTATGTTTATCATTGATGACAACATATAATACACAGTAGTAATTCTATATGTACTTATCAAAATGATGATGTGAAGACTTGCGTGGATAGATACATTTTGTTGACATGTTTATTATGTTATGTTATACACGCAGACCAAGATATGATGTTTCAGTAAAGTTATGCAATTCTATTATTGGCAGTTACAGTTCTGGAAGTGTAATAGTTTAGGGCTGATGTATATAATGTGTTTCTTGAGTTGCACCTATCTTCTATATATGCATGTGTACATTCATGATTATTTATGAGTTGATGATATTAAGCCAAAGGTGCCAAATGTGTTTCAAGAAGATTGTAAAGTTAGAGTTAAATTGGTGAGGCCGACTTAGTGAAGCGTCGCGTCTATTTAGTTTATACTTGTGCGGTTGTAATAATGCTTGCGTGCTTAGTAGAGCTAACAAGGATGTTATGAAGAGTTGTCTTATAGGTCCCATGACCTCATACATTAAGGAAGATACTTATAGCAAGTCAAAGGTGACACGCTAAGTGTGAATGATATGAAAAGAAAAGAAAGATGTATAGAGTAGATTATCAGAGTTGGTTCATTCATCAAGAGTCTATGTGAAGAAGAAGTGAAAGATTGTAATACACTAGAACTAGTCAAGATAGCAGGTCTACTCTACAGTTCATCATCAGATATAGTGCATATCTGTTATATAGAAGGTTGTAGCCTTCACCATCAAGCAGCGAGCTTTTGGACAGTGAGTCCACCACCCCTAACAGGGTTATTTGTAAAAGACTCCTAATAGGGTCCGACCCTTAACCAGGTCACTATACTTATTGCATTGTAATGTACAACTCCTAACAAGGTTGAAATATCTTCTAACATGGATTACTATAAAAAATTATATTTTATTGTGGGTGCTAATTCCCACCGGGGTTTTTACCATTTGGTTTCCCCATAATCAAATTGTGTGTTGTGTACTGTGTTATCTGATTAAGCATTTACTTTTTTTATTCTGAAGTTAAGGAAGTAAATGAACTAAAGTTATTGATAACTAATTCACCCCCCCCCTCTTAGTTATCCTTTGGGACTATTCTAACAATTGGTATCAGAGCCAAGTGCCTTGGAGAAGAAGCCTAACAGCTTAAGGTAGATAAGATGTCTTACTTTAGAAAAGAAAGCCCTAAATTTGATGGAGAAAATTATCTAGATTGGAAAAACAAAATGATAACACATCTACAATGTGTTGGCTTTGAGATGTTTGAAATTTCCACACAAGAAGTTGTAATTCAATCTCTGAAAGACCTTGCAAAGGATGATGCTACTAATAGACAAAAGGAAACATTTACCAATAATGCAATTGCCAAAGAATCCCTAATCAGCACCTTATCTGACAGTGAATTTTTTGAGATCAAGAAAATTGATAGAGCATATACCATATGGAAGTAGTTAGAAGAGATGTTTGAAGAAGATGTTCAAGCAAAGAATGCACACATGAAGACATGGAAAAAGAAACACAATAGTCTTGAGATGTTACCTGAAGAAAACATTAGAGCCTATAATCAAAGAATAAATGAAGCAGTCTCTGGAATCAGAAACAATAGTGGAGAAATATCAGAGAAGATATAATGGACAAATTTGTAACCACTTTAACATAAGTTTATGAAAACAAGATCAATATTCTAGAGGAAACCATGCAATTCTCACAAGATTTCAAGAGAGAGACTTTGATCAGCAAAATCTCTGCATTTGAGATATCAAGATTGAAGACTGAACCTAAAAGTGAAACAACTTTCAAAGCCTCTATCCATGGTAAGGAATCCTTACACATCTCCCATCATAATGAGAAAGAAGAAGTTGATGAAGAACTTGAAGAAAATGTTGCTATGATTGCTAAAAGAGAAAAGAAAGGAAAAGGAAAATATGAAGGACAACTTCCATTCAAATGCTTTTCATGTAAAAAGATTGGTCACTTTGCATCTAAGTGTCCCACAAGAATCAAGAAGTTCAGATCTAATTACAAACCCAAATATAAGAAGGAATGTTATCATGCTGAAGAAGGTGTAACCAATGAAGATTCAGGAGAAGATGAAATTGGATTTTTTTCTCTTAGAGACATGGAAAGGTTGCTTGAGGAAATGGACATTGCAGATGAAAAGGAAGAACAAGAGCTAGCCCTAATTTCCAAAGTAGACATCAGAACTGATTGGATCATTGATAGTGGCTGCTCTCATCATATGACAAGTGACAAAGATAGATTCATTCATCTAGACAAATACAAAGATGGTATTGTTAGATTTGGAGATAACACTCCTAAACCCATCATAGGCAGAGGTTCTATCAATTTGGATGGAAAGAAAAAGACTGATGATGTTCTATATATTGATGGATTACATCATAACTTACTAAGTGTGGGACAACTACTTGAAAAAGGCTATCATTTGGAGTTCAAAGACAACAAGTGCATCATTAACAACAAGGATGGAGACATGATTGCATCAAGCTCCAAAACAAAATGTAATGTTTTTCATCTCAATTCAGATGTAAGTTGTTTTGTTGCAAAGGTGGATGACAGTTGGTTATGGCACAAGAGACTTTGTCATATCAATTTTGATAATATAGTAAAGATCAACAATGTTAAGGCAGTCAAAGACCTTCCTAGTATTGCAAGACCTATTGACACCATATGCAGGGAATGTGTTATGGGAAAGCATGTAAGGAGTTCCTTCAGAAGCAAGCAGAACTTATCTGAGAACAAATTAGACATATGCATACAGATTTGTGTTGTCCTACCCAAACTGGATCATACTACGAAGAAAGGTATTTCATTTTGTTTGTTGATGATTTTTCTAGGATGATGTGGGTTGCATTCTTAAAGGAGAAGTCTGAAGCCTTTGAAAAGTTCAAAATATTCAAAGCTAAGGTTGAGAATGAATCCGGATTAAAACTGAAATGTCTAAGATGAGATAGAGGAGGAGAGTTCACCTCTGATCAGTTTTATGACTATTGTGAAGAACAAGGAATAAAAAGGCAGTTGAGCACACCTAGAACCCCTCAGCAGAATGGGATTGTAGAAAGGAGGAACATGATCATACTTGATATAGTGCACACCATGATGATTGAAGGAAAAATGGTGCACACATATTGGAGAGATGTAGTGAACACAATAGTCTATACTATCAATAGAACCCAATTGAGGCCAGGCACAGATAAGACACCCTATGAACTTTGGTTTGGAAGTGTACCTATAGTAAAATATTTCAGAATCTTTGGCAGCAAGTGCTACATCAAGAGAGAGGATGGTGTTGGTAAGTTTGATGCTAGAAGTGATGAAGGTATTTTCCTTGGTTACTCTACAAAAATCAAAGCATATAGATGTTTCAATTTGAGATTGAAAAAGATAATTGAAAGTACTCATGTAAAAATTGATGAGAAGTTTATGATTCAAGAAAGATACTATGAATATGCATCTATGATTGAAGATGAACCCAGGCCTAGCACCAAAGATACTATTATTGAAGAAATGTTTGATTGCATTGATGTCTCATGCAATGACCCTGAATCAAGTAGAGAAGAATCACAAATTATAGAAGAAGAAGGAACACCTAAAGTTCCAAAATTCACATCTAGATACCACTCTAAAGATGATATCATTGGAGATCAGAGCAACAGTGTTTTGACCAGATCTAAAGCAATATGTCTAGCAATGGATGAAGAGGTATGTTTACTTTCACAGATTGAACCTTTAAGTGTTGAAGATGCTTGTAATGATTCTAATTGGAAGAATGCAATGAATGAAGAATTAGACCAGATAATCAAAAATGACACATGGGAATTGGTCCCTAGACCAAATGACAAAAATGTGATTGGAACAAAGTGGGTATTTAGAAACAAGATGAATGAAGATGGTACAGTAGTAAGAAAAAAAGAAAGATTGGTATGTAAAGGATATGCGTAGAGAGAAGGAATAGACTACACTAATACATTTTACCTTGTGAGCAGACTAGAAGCCATTAAGTTGTTCATGGCATACACAACATTGAAAGACTTTAAAGTTTATCAAATGGATGTAAAATCATCCTTTTTGAATGGTGACTTGAATGAAGAAGTTTACATAGAACAACCTGAACGACTTAATCTCTTAGATAAACTAGACATGGTATGCAGATTGAAGAAAGCACTCTATGGTCTTAAACAGGCCCCAAGAACTTGGTATGAGAGACTTGATGGTTATCTTACCAAGATTGGATTCAAGAAAGGAGTAGCAGATTATAACCTATTCACAAGAGAAACATCTGATGGATTATTGTTAGTTGCTATATTTGTTGATGACATTATTTTTGGGGATAATGACAAGCTCAGTAAAGCATTTGTAAAGGAAATGCAAAATGAATTTGAAATGAGTATGATTGGTCCTATAAAATACTTTTTGGAACTGAATGTAAAGCAAACAGATAAAGGTATATTCATTAATTAGTCTAAATATGTGAAGGAAATACTGAAGACTTTTCAGATGGATGATTGTAAGCCAGTATGCACTCCCATGATAATAGGAAGAAATCTTTCAAAAGATGATGAATCCACAATAGTTGATAAGACATTGTACAAATATATGATTGGTAAACTCATTTATCTAACTCAATCTAGACCTGACATATCTAATGTAGTTGGCATTGTTGGAAGATTTGCAGCTGAACCCAAGAACAAACACCTAATGGCAATCAAGAGGATATTCAGATATCTAAAGGGAACTATAGAGTATGGTTTATGGTATCCTAAATCAGAGAATGTACAACTTCATGTGTATACAGATGCAGATTGGGCACGTTGTATTGATGACAGGAAGAGCACTTTAGGAGGAGCAGTATTTCTTGGAAATAGGTTGGTTTCTTGGATAATCAAGAAGTAGAACTGTATTTCTCAGTCAATATTAGAAGCTGAATATGTTGTAGCAACACTGAATTTTTCAACCATGATTTGGATCAAGAAGATGGTTAAAGATTTTGGCATTCAAGTTAATTATCCTATTGTTATTCACTGTGACAATACTAGCACTATCAACATGTCTAATAACCCTGTGATGCTCGCAAAGACAAAACACATAGAGATCAAGTACCATTTCTTAAGAGAAAAGGTTGCAGACAAAGAAGTTAAATTGGACTATGTAAGCACCAAAGAAAAATTGGAATATATTTTCACAAAGCCCTTATCAAAGGATACTTTTGAGTATCTTAGGGAGAAGTTGGGAGTAATTCCCTCTCCTAAGTCTATTTAGAAGAAGCAGCAAGAACATCAGTCCTTAAGTGACTGATGAATGGTTGACTACTCTACTTCTGGAGTAGTACCTGTACCTAAAGATCTATGGCACCCTTTTCCATTGATGTCAATGGGGGAGTATATATTAAGGGGAAGTATGTACTAAGGGGGAGCATATAATCTAGGGGAGTATATACATGGAACAAAAATAGAGACAAAGGAACTACAGCAGTTTAGAGAAATATTTTGATAAGGATATTGAGAAGATTGTAAAACAAAGAGGACACCATGAACAGAGGATGTTTTTGATATCATATGTTGCCATCAATGTCAAAGGGGGAGATTGTTGGAGATTTGATTCTGAGCAATTGATTGATTGTATGTTTGTCATTGATGACAACATATAA
>MU225383.1:902035-927957 GCA_018584345.1 Thuja plicata
AGTCTTCGGGAACTGTGACACCATTATGGATGAGATTCAGAAATATCTCATTACTGTTATGCATTATGGCCTTCTCAACCATTTCCAAATTGTAGGGGTCTCTAAGGAAGTCAATCACTTGATTGGGTCTTTCGTCTTGGTCCGCTAATTTGGTTTCTTCAGCCACTTCCTCAGGTTGTACCCCACTTCCATGAAAGTATTGTGTGGCAAATGGGTTCTCTTCACGATTAGTGTTGGATGTTGTTCTCCTCATGTTTTTGGCTTGGGATCGAGTGACAACCATACAATGGTAGAAGAATGAAAGATGTGGAAGATGAATTGGAGCAAGGATATTTGATTTGATTGGATTGGATTTGATTGATTGAGTTGATTGATTTGATTGATTGGATTGATTGATTGGATAATTGATTTGATTTGATTGAGTTGATTGATTTGATTTAAAGGTTTTTGAGACAAAACCTAAGCATGTTAAACCTTATGATGATACAAACACAAAGGATTTAAAGCAATATCTATCCTACTTGAAGATGGACTTGTGATCTCAAGAAAAATGGGATATCACTAAGGGATTTAAATTACTTGAGACGGACTGATGGTCTACAAGAAATATTGTGTTTGTTTGAGGATGAAGGTCAACAATGCTCTGATTAAGATCTTTCAACCTAAGGATTTGATTTGATTTTGATCTAATGCTCCAAAGGAAGGATGATGATGAAAGAAGTGGAAGAATGATCCAGAAGTCAGGTGTTTCCTAATCGTATTGTTCAAGTGTGACAAAAGACCTATTGAGTGAAAATTTGGCCATGACCTTGCAAATGGTATTTTTGTAAATGATTTTGTCAAGCTTCTCACGGTGTTCAATACCTTGTTTGATAGATGTTGCAATGTGCTGGAATTCCTTGGATTTACGGGTGGTTTCCTTTTGTTCTCTAAGGACTGAAGATTTAGGAATTTTGGCCTTCTTGTGCTTCTTGAAATTGGGCATGTCATAGAAAAAATCAATTTTGGCCAAGTGGACGAATGATTTAGGACAAACAACTTTAGGGTCTTGCAGATGGTCAAATTTTGATCATTTTGGTCAATTCTTGAAGGTCACTGTTTTCAAGCGGAGATGGCAGTCTCAGACGCAGACAATAGTCTTCACAGACGACGATCTATGTAGACGATAATCTGCGCAGACGATAATCTGCGTAGATGGCGGATCTAGAGTGGAGATGGCCGACTGAGACTAAGGCAGTGTGTTGAAATTCTGGGCAAATTTTTGATGTTCAGTCTGATTTTGGGTAAATTATTCGATGGCAAGAACTGATTTTAAACACACAAACCAGAAAATAATAGACACACATCTCAAAACAATCCAACAAGGGACAAAGCAACTTTGAGGGATACAATCATATGTGACATTGGGTGATTTTATTCTAGCTTTGTAATATTCCGATTGTGTATGTTCAAGTGACTCTTTCGAACCACTTATATTTTTACTGGGTCTAGCACATCGAAAGACAGTTCAAGCAGTAACTACCTAAGGAATTTGGCTTCGCATGAAATATTATAGGCCCATTGCTTGGTAGTCTTTCAGCTCACACAGCATGTCACCCCCGGAAGGGCGCCCGTGTTTTTGCCTTTCGCCAGGTATTGTCGCCGTGCTATGAATATCTCTTTCCCAACACAATACCCTGGGACACGTATGATGGGAATCTTGGGGGCAGACTCTTCCCTCCCCTTGCACTATAATAAGTCACCGTTCGGAGGTGAATCAGGTAGGCTACTACTTTATGGTTGTTAGTAAGGTTTCGTGGCGTCTCCACAATCAGTTTATACGGCGTGAGACACTTAAGTCTCTAGTTCAACCATGTCAGTATGCTGAGGGATATTCACTCAGTATGGACTACCATTGAATACGACCCGCCTGAGCTTGCAGGGATAAAGCAGACCTTTGGGTCGCACCTTGTTTCTATACCGGCCGAAGGGATTACCGGTTTGAGGTCATCCTATAAAGGGGAAGCGCTCCCTCTAGACAGGCCTCTCTAGAGGCTTGATTAAGCTAAGCTTTCTCTTCACCCAAGATCTGCGAAGGCGAGGGGAGAGGATACGGCTATAGTTTAATCAAAGAATCACTTAAATTAAGGGATTTAATCTATGAAAAATAGCTCGAAAAGAAGTGTTGAGAAACACTTCTTCAAACACACCAAAAAGAGTTCACTCCAAATTGAACCTAATTAGAGAAACTATGTGTTTTCTACCTAAACAAAAGACACAATAGTGTGATTAATCATACATGTTCAATTTATTTCCTACTCAGCAAATAAAAGGCTTATAAAGGTGTGTTCTTTTGCCTTATGTCATTCGAGATTGTGTGAGGTTCATTCCCTTATGCATTCAAGATTTGATGAGGTTCATTTTACCAAATTTGTATTCAAAACAAGTGTTTAAACATACAAGTTCATTAATATCTTTCAAAAAATCTAATAACAGAACCTGCATGCACTTGTTAATAGTTTGGAATATTAAAATGTGTTAAAAAACACAAGTTCTGGAAAATAGGTGCAGACGGTGGAGTTGCGCAGACGATAATCTATGCAGACGGTGATCTGTGGATACGGCAGAATACCTGCGCAGACGACAGAAAACACACAGTCAGATTTTACATAAAACAAGCAAATTTATTAAAACTCAAAAATGATATTTTTATTAATTTTGACAGCATTTAACCCTTAAAAAGTATATCCCTGTCAAAAACCTGAGAGTTAAAACACTCAAAATTAATAAAAATCAATTTTAAAACAAAGTTTTAGAAGCTGCTTTTAAACAGGCGGAGATGGTGGATTGTATGCGCAGATGGTGATTTGCACAGACGGCCGAGTTTTCAGAAATGGTAATGTGCAGAGATGACGAAGCCAGAGTGGAGACCGGTCTGCGTGTGAGTTTTCTGATCCGCGAGAAATCTGTAAAAAATGTTAGAAAAATAGGGACGTGGGTCCCACCGGGCGTGCCAAAATATATGAAATGAAACCTAACCTGTTGGGAGCATGCTCAGACATGCAAACATTAGAGATAAACATTAAATAATAATATTTGTGCATATCTAAAGCATACTACTAAAAACAAGAAGACTTCCATTACAACCTCCGATGAGCTGAACAAGGGCACCCAAGACCTTGTTGATTTGCTCTTAGAGAGGTTTGTGGGTGTGCTCTCCCAACATAATATCAAATCCCACTATTGATCTTTGAATGTAAACTAAGATGCAAACTAATGAGGCAATGAAAGACTCAAGAAAAAGGATGAGGAACTTGTCTCAAGCTATTCATTTGAATGCAATGAGAATGAAGATGCACACTATGTTAATATGCTATGCAAGATCAAATGAAATTAAAACTAGATTCATTCACCATTATCCTAGCATGTGATTTCTAGATGGAAAAATGCAAAAAATATGAAGAATTAGTATTGCTTATGAAAATGCTAAATGCTCAAAGAAATCTAGACCTAAATGGGCATGATAACAATGCATAAAAATGAAGATGGTTTGCTCTTGGCAAGAGCCTCTATTTATAGAGTTTTGGAGGGAAGGGAAGGATTTGGATGAGGTGGATCATATGTGGCATCCACATAGATGCCACATAGAGGACACAAGGGCAAGAGRACAAGCCATGCAAAAGTCAACCCAAGCCTTTAAGRTTTGAGTGGCTCAAGGTTTKCTCACACATGTGTGAGAAACACTTGGGGAATARAGTGGGGGAYAAAAGAGTAGCTACATTAAAGGAAGTTGGTGGCTTCCTTTTTGAGGAGTTTCTCACACATGTGGGAGCATTCCATTAGTGCTAAAAGGAGTAGGAATCACACTTTAAGTGTGATTAGTGTGTGTTTAAATGAGGAAGTAGGTTTATTAAGAGGAATAGGTAGGATAGGGTAGGAATATAGTAGGTTTCTAGGTAGGATTTAATAGGTCTTATTAAATTTAATCTTGGTTTAGAAGAATATTAGAAATGTGAAAAAATAAATAAATCTAAAATTTATTTAAAAGTGGATTTATGAGGGATAATGTATTAAATAAGATTTAATACATTAAAAGGGATAGTATTTAAATTAAATTCAAATACTTAGGAGCATGAATCGTATTTAATTAAATAAATTTAATTAAATAGATAGAAGAATATAACAAATATAATTAATTGAAATTAACTATAATATTATGGGAATATTAATTAAATTAATATAAGGATGATTTTGGACATCTACAAATATAACTTGTTGAGTGTTTCACAGCTGAACACTTATGGTTACAGAGTTGAATTCCATCACAGAAAAGAAAAGATCTATGATGTCAATGGAGAATTAGCTGGAAGTGGTGAGTAGACTAGAAATAGCTTATTTTATCTAGACTTAGCTGAAGAGACATTCTTATTTGCACAATATAATGATGTTTGGTTATGGCATAAGAGGCTATGTCATGTTAACCTTGATAACTTGGTAAGCATAAGTAAATTGAAAAAGGTTAGAGGGCTGCCTAAGTTAAAGAAACCTAAAAATGCAATGTGTAAGCAATGTCAATTGGGAAAGATGACTAAATCTAGCTTTAAGAGAAAAACTCATACTTCTGAGAATATTCTAGAATTGGTTCATACTGACCTTTGTGGACCTATTGGTGATAAAAGTTACTATTGAGACAAATATTTTATTCTATTTGTAGATGACTACTCTAGGATGATGACTGGTATGTTTCTTAAAGAAAAATCTAATGCATTTCAGTTATTTAAGTGGTACTTGGAAAAATTTGAAAAGGAAACAGGTAAGAGTCTAAAATGTCTAAGATCTAACAAAGGAGGTGAGTTCATTTCTAATGATTTTAAGAGGTTCTACAGTGACCAGGGGATAAAAAGACAGATGTCCGCACCTAGGACACCACCACAGAATGGTATAGCTAAAAGAATAAATCAATTTATCATGGATTGTGCCAGAACACTAATGATGGAGAAAAATGTTGAACAAAAATATTGGAGAGAAGCTATAAGTAGAGCAGTTTATACCTTGAATAGAGTACAAATCAAGAAAGGTACAAATGTTACACCTTATGAACTATTGTATGGGTATGCACCTATTGTAAATTATTTTAAAGTCTTTGGGAGTAGATGTTTTATACTGAAGGACAATACAAATGGTAAACTTGATGCTAAAGGAGAAGAAGGCATATTTCTTGGATATTCTAATAAGAGTAAAGCATACAAGTGCTTAAATTATAACATTAACTAAATTGTAGAAAGTGAAAGTGTTAGAATTGATGAATATGCAAAGAAAAATGAAGCTGAAAGCATGATTGAGCCTGAAAGTTATATATCATTCACCTATCTTGAAGAGGAGGATTTTTAACAAAATTGAAAATGAAGTTATCGAGCAACAGTCCACACCTGCCGAGACACAGAATGAAATTGCCAAGCAACAGGAGGTGACTGTTGAGCTATCTGATGGAGATGTTGAGTCATAGTTTCAACCTGCACTGAACATGAATGATCAAACTGAAGCTTAGAAAGAGCCTACTTTGGAAAAATACGTGAGAAGGCACCAGAAACCTGATCAAATCATAGGAGCAAAGGATTCTAAAGTTATGACAAGAAGAAAGTTAAGAGAAGACACATGTTTGCTATGTGATTTTGAGCCTAAGACAGTAAAAGATGCTTTAGATAATGAAGACTGGATTCAAGGCATGAATGAAGAGATAGACCAGATAGAAAGGAATAAGACATAGACAATAGTGCCGAGGCCTGACAACAAAAATGTAATTGGTACTAAGTGTTAGAATAGGAAAAAACCCTATTCTCCCAAGAACACCAGCATGCAAACCTGTCATGTGGAAGAAGCAAAGTACAGAAGACAGGAAAAACTATGGAGGCCAAAAATTCAGAGGAGACATCATATGCACAAGAAAACAATATATTAACAATATATTTTAAGATGATACAATGCAAAGTGAAAAACTCCTTATGAAAAACAAAGAGGTGAATCCTTATAAAATGAATCACGAAACCCTAAAAGGGAAAACCTAAGGTTATCTTAAGAAACTAGAGTGAATAGGTGAGTTTTTAATTAGATCATAATGATTTAATTAATAACCCAAGAGACTATTACTCTAACACCCCCCCTTAAGATAAGTTTAGGGAGAATCAAAAACCTAGGAGACTACTGTAGAAAGAAGGAAAGAAGGGTCCCAACAACAAGGCCTGATCAGGTACCCAAGTACAAAAAATAAATTAGATGAAGGAAACTAAGCCTCCAATCTAGGGAAAGTCCCAAAGAAAGGAACAAGAAAGAGCAAGAAGCATCTCTGAAGCATGAAGCTGTAAACACTGTCAGAAGTAACTGCTGGAACCCCCACTGAAAAAGTGCATGACCAGGTAGAGAAGACAAAGTCTGAAGAGCTAATCAATCACACCTGGGAAGCAATAGAACCAACAGAAGAACACCCCATAATGCTGAACAGGGAGAGGGGTGACAGGAACACTGAAATGCAATGCCAGAAACATCTGTAGAAAGAAGAATAAGGAACACCAATAGTGCAATAGAGGTACAAGCATAGGATAAAGGGCGATGTCATAGACACATAGCATGGGCTAATGTCATGGAAGGTATGCTCACTTGAAAAAGGTGGATGAGCACAAAAAGGAAAAACATCATAACCCCCCATGACACTTTATAACTGAGTGCGAGTACAAAAAACACACAAGGTGCTTGAAATCTCAGATATGCAAAAGTAGGCACTTTATCTAAGTGCATTTACAGAAAATAAAATGCTATAGAAGAGAAGAAAATAATGCTCAGAAGTCAAAAAGAAGAGTGAGCCAGAAGAATAGAAGAAGAGATCCCAGGACCTGTAGAACCGAAGTAATCCACAGAGTGCGAAAGAGAAAAAAATCAAAGGAGAGAGAACCTAGAGAAAAATCTAGAAAAAAGATCCCTGCAACTGAAAAGTTCACTGAACCAGCTTTCTAACGATATTTTTGTTTTCCAAAAATAGAGTCCGGATGAGCAAGATATGGCTCCCGGAAGGAAAAAAATAAACATCAGACTTTGAAAGCAAAAAACACTGTCAAAATAGTAGAACCCAAAACCCCAACCTCCATCATCAAAAATTTCTCAGAAAGAGATTTTTGATGATATAAAGAAGTCAGAAAAATACCTTTGTATGCTCCAGATAGAGTGAAAACAGTGCCTCGAGGTCAAAAATCACCACAAAATCAAGTTTTAAGCCCCTGGGGCTGAAAAATATCTAGCCCTTAGGCGCATGGTGCGCACAGGGGGCTAGGGAAGAGCCCCCGGTCACCCATGTGACCACTACTAGAGGGAAAAAGGGCCCACTAGGGGGACAGAGCTGCAGGGACCGGGCGGTGGGAACCAAGTGGTGGAGGCAGCTGGGTGGAGCAATGGTGGCGGCTGGGCGGCGCGGCGGGGGCGGTAGGTCCTGGTGGCGGCGCGGTGGTCAGAGGGTGGTGTGCGGGCTGGGGGTGGTGTGGTAGTGATGCTGGGGTGGCGTGGTGGCGGCACACTCTGGCAGCACCAAAAAACATTAAAAGATTAATTTTTTTAGAATTTTTCTCAGTTTTCGTGCCCGTACGACAGTGGAAACCAAATTTTTTTTGCCTTAGAGCCAAGTTGTCCAAAATGGACAAGTTTTATATAGATTTTTGGGTTTTTGAGTGCTCTAAGCGCAACGGTGATGTCTATTTGAGCCCAAAATGACTAGAAATAAAGGTCCCCCCTAAATCCACATAAAAAGCTTCTGAAAAATCAGAAAAAACCCCAGCTTCTGAAACACTTCGACAAAACATAAGTAACAAGTAGCAAGATGGCTCTGATACCATATTAGAATAGGGAAAAACTATATTCTCCCAAGAACACCTGCATGTAAACCTGTCACATGGAAGAAGCAAAATACAGAAGACAAAAAAAACTATGGAGGCCAAAAAGCCAGAGGAGACATCATATGCACAAGAAAACAATATATTATCAATATGTTTCAAGATGATACAATGCAAAGTAAAAAAATCCTTATGAAAAACAAAGAGGTGAATCCTTATAAAAGGAATCACAAAACCCTAAAAGGGAAAACCTAAGGTTAGCTTAAGAAACTAGAGTGAATAGGTGAGTTAGTAATTAGATCATAATGATTTAATTAATAACCCAAGAGACTATTACTCTAACACTAAGTGGGTATGCAGAAACAAGATTAATGAACATGGAGAGGTAACAATGAATACTAGTGCTGAGCCTTGACAACAAAAATGTAATTGGTACTAAGTGGGTATTCAGAAATAAGATGAATGAACATGGAGAGGTAACAAGGAATAAAACAAAACTGGTATGCAAAGGTTATGCACAAGAGGAAGGAATTGACTATGGAGAGACATTCACCCCACTTGCAAGATTGGAAGGTGTAAGAACTCTACTTGCATATGCAACCTACAAAGGATTTAAATTTTATCAAATGGATGTGAAGTCAACATTTCTAAATGTGATATTAGAAGAGGAATTATATATTGAACAAGCTGATGAATTTATTGACCCAAGCAAGAGGAACATGGTTTGCAAACTACACAAGGCATTATATGGACTGAAACAATCACCCATAGCATGGTATGAAAGATTGCACAATTATCTGATAAAGATTGGATTTTCAAGAACAAATGGCAACAACCATCTGTATTTGAAGATAGAGCAAGGTAAAGGAATTTTATTGGCTGAAATTTTTGTTGATGACATCATATTCAGTGGACAAGATATGATATGCAAAGCATTTGCAAAAGAGATGCAAACTGAGTTTGAAATGTCTATGTTTGGTGAGATAAAATTCTTTGTTGGTTTACAAATATATTAAATGAAGAATGGTATCTATATTACTCAATCAAAATATTTCAAGGAGATACTACAAACTTTTGGTATGGAAGATTCAAAATCAGTGAGTACACCCATAGCTACTAGACAGAAGGTGGAAAAAAATGATGACACAAAAGAGGTAAATCAAACACTGTGCAGATCAATGATTGGTAAGCTGCAATATGTTGTACACAGTAGACCTGATATTGCATTAGCAGTTAGAATTGTTTCTAATCCAAAAGAGACACATATAATGGCAGTGAAAATAATTCTGAGATATTTGAAAGGTACAGAAGATTATGGCCTATATTACAAAAGGAATGACAAGTTTGAACTTAGAGTCTATATTGATTCTAACTAGGATGGTAATGTGGATGATAGAAAAAGAACCACAAGAGGAGCATTTATTTTGGGTAAAAGATTAGCTTTGTGGACAAGCAAGAAACAAAATTGTACCTCACAATCTACAGCTGAAGCCAAGTAGGTGGCAGCAACAGTTAATTGTTCAAACATTGTGTGGTTCAAGATACTACTGAAAGGTATGAAGGAGGAGATCACAGAACCAGTTGTCATATATTGTGATAACACAAGTGCCATTAATATTTTTAAAAATCCTATAATGCACTCTAAGACAAAGTATGTAGCTATCAAGTATCATTACTTGAAGGAGATAGTTTGGAAGAAGAAAGTAAGACTGGAATATGTACATACTAAGGAACAGTTGGCAGACATATTTAAAAACTAATTATCCAAGGATTCTCATGAGTATCAAAGAGGTAAATTGGGGGTGATTCCCCTAGAAGAGCCTAAATAGTTATGAATGGTACTATTGCATCAAATGTTTTAATCAGAACACTTGACACATTGATGCACAGTGAGCCACATTTTTAGGATGCTACCTAAAAACTATGAAGTGGAAGACAAGAATAGAAAAGAAGATCAGTCATAAACAAAGATGATAGGAGAAACATGATACAAAGATTAGAACAAGATGAATCTACATAATAAAGATGTCAACATCTTTGGCATTGTCGTCAAAGAGGGATATTATTGCTAAAACAAATTATTTTAAAAAAAAATAGATATAAGGGAGATATTACTGAAAGAGGGAGTTGAACAGTAACAAAAAACATTTCAGTGTGATTACAAACACAGAGGGACTTAGAATGAAACTAAAGACATTAATGAAGATTTTTTCATATCAGGAAGACATGCATTTTTTGGATTCTATGGTAAATTTGGCTAGAAATTATTGTTTTATAGTTTAGTTTTGTCATCAATGTGAAAGATGGAGATTGTTGGAAAGATTACTACATTGTTGACAATTTTTATTTTCTCATTGATATCAAACCTTACCTGGTGAAACTATTGCTATATTTTTGAGTACCATATGTATTGATTGATGAAGATTTGAAGAATAGGATAACAAGAAGACCAAGGAAAAGGTTGAGTTATGAGTATACACCAGGGTACTTGATCAGTAGGCACTTTGGAAAAGTGATATGTTGTTTATCTTTCACTAATAGTTCACTAGAAGGTCAATGCTGAGAAAAGAAAATTCAATTCCGAGAAAAGAGAAAGGTGATGGCGAGCAAAGAAAATATGAAGCCAAGCACCAGTGAAATGTCGAGGGAGATAGAGAAATCTGAGCAGTAGTATTTTAGTAATTGATAATATTTGAGATCTCTGGCCGACATAGTTGATTTTATTGGGATATGTATTGTTAATTAAGATTGGTCTACACTCATTTAATGCAAGGGAAACCATTATTAGTGTTAGTGATAACTAAGAGGGGGGTGAATCAGTGGCCTCAAAAAATTATCCTTAAATTTAACCACCAATCAATAGACCTTAGATTATTATGTCCCTATAAGATGCATGCCATTAAATACTTATAATGATTAACCTTCTGTCACTTTTCCTTGTCTGTCCTTATTCTCCTTGATTACCGATAAGCAGTATAACTATTTACCGAAATACAATAAATATGCAGAGTGTACCGATGAATCCAGAATGAATTATGTAAGATACAAAATCATAAAGAAATATATCATACACATATAACACATGGATTTTAATGTGTAAACCCTGTTAAGGGAAAAAACCACTGGGACCGGTACCCCAAATTTTCACTCTTCTGAAGTGAGCCCTGTTAGGAGCCAACCCTGTTAAAGGTTAGAAACACAGTGTTAGGTGTGACCTTGTTAAAGGATTTTATACATATAGGTTGTCACTTAGTATCGGGCATGTAATGCTTCCATCCTTGAATCAACCTCTCTCTTAGACTGTCAATAGGCATCAGGCATATCCAATGCTACTTTCATGAATCAACCTTTTTGGCACTTCTTGGGATGTACCTCAATATATAGAAGACTGTCAAGTCCTTCTCTATTAAGAGACTTGATGGTTCAATAGTTAAACTAAAAAAAAATTACCTCTTTCCAATGCAACTTGAATTGCAAATTTTCAGATCTATTTAAGTACATTACCTCTCTAATTAATGTATCAATTCACTTCTTTTGTGCTCCATACTTTCTTCTTTGTGATTCTGTGCTTCCTGTTCGTCGGTGTCTGTATAATTCCTTAGCTCTCCTTCAACTTGATTTGATAAGTACTACATGACGTTGTTCTTCATCAGTTTATTTTTAGCATCCTCTTTCTATTCACTCCCCTTAATCCCCTTTTCATGTGATATGAAAATAAATTAAGCTTGTCTCTTATATAGACATGATATTCACTGTTTCTTGATTCTTGATTCTTGGCATAAAAAATAATCCAGCCAATTTGATTTAAAGCATAACTCCTAATTTGTCTTGTAGTTATATTTATGCCAACTATATAAATCAGTTTTAAATCAATTACTTAACTATGGTTGAATAAAACAAAGAAAACAACCAGTTAAGTCTATTTTTAGCTCTTTCCATCTAGATATTTTGTCATTTTTTGAACTCTCTATTCCGTTGGTCAACTCTTCAGTTAGTCGTTAGTTACAACTGTCAGTTCCATTTGTGTGACTCCAGTTAGCTTCGAGATCTCCATCTGTCGGGTATCATTAGATTTTTTCTCATCGAGCAACTCTGTCTTCTACTTATCGGGTATCACTGTGACTTTTCTTCTTTGCCTTTACCGATGGTGTGCACTCCATCGGTGTTGTCTGTCACTTAGTGAATACTTGAATTTTATGCATTTCTAAAAGCATAACCTTTGTTCCATTGATTCTCTAAAGTATTTGACATTATGTACATGACCGTACAGATGATATCAAGTTGACATCAATGACAATACAGACCATTAACTAATTTAATGCCTTACATTATCTTCAACTTAACATTATCAAACATTTAATCAGTTACATGTCATCAATCTCTCCCTTTGGCATTGATGGAAACAAACTTATATTATCATACTATACTATTTCTAATACAATATGAAATACAACTGTTGAGATTCATCAAACTACCAATCTTTCCCTTTTGTCAACCGATAAATGTCTGAACTTCGGTAAGCTCTATTTTAGCTTAGATTTGATTCCTACAGTTCTCTTGTCTTCTGATGTGTTGATTCCTTTTCTTGTGTCAATTTCTCTCCTTTTGATTGTTCTCCTATTTTGATATTTTTCTCTTTTCAGCAATTCTCCCTTTGTATAATCTTTCATACAACTTTATCTCCTTGAGGATATAATCTCTCCCTGTTGGAGTAATCTGATAATGGATAATCTCTCTTCCTTTTTTTTAAAAAAAATGTGATAATATGGATAATTTCTCTCCCTTTGACAACAATTCCAAACAAATATTTTACAAATATCCTACATTCATGTCAAACAATCTTTTCTTTTTCTATCCATAATATATTCCTTGAATTTCTCTTATCCATCAGTAATACAACAATATGTTATAGTGCTTGATTCTGATATATACCTATCTGTATATAGGTGTATCTTTTAAGTTCATCTCATTGCTTGCATCAACATGAATGATATTCTGATAATATTTAGGCTGATGCAACCTTCAGTCATTTTACTGACTGGTAGACAAGGGTTTGACCCCTAGTCTCTTTCTCAAGTACTCAAATGTATCCCTAGGTAGTGGTTTGGTGAAGATATCAGCTAATTTTTCTTTGGATTGCACATACTCAAGTATCACCTCTTTTTCTTGAACTTGTTCTCTTAAGTAATGATACTTGATGGTGATGTGTTTATATTTTGCATGCATGACTGGATTCTTGGAAATATTTATTGCACTAGTGCTATCACAATAGATAATCATGGGTTCTAAGATCTTCATATGCATACCTTCCAGCAACTGTTTGATCCATGCAATATTTGAGCAATTTGCAGTAGCAAAAACGTACTCTACTTCTATAGTAGACTGAGAGATGCATCCTTGCTTCTTGCTAATCTATGTGACAAGTTTGTCACGGATAAAGAATGCTCCTCCTGTTGTGCTCTTCCGGTCATCAAGATTCCCAGCCCAATCAACATTGGTAAACACCTTAAGTTCAAATTTACCTTCTCTTTTATACCATAAGAAAAATTCCTTAGCATTCTTTAGATATCTTAGAATTCTCTTCATAGCAGTCATATGTGATTCTCTGGGGTTAGCAAAAAATTTAGCAATAGTTCCTACTACATGTGCAATATCTGGTCTAGTGTGTACAACATACATTATTTTTCCTATCATTGATCTGTACAAAGTCTGATTTACCTTTGTTGTTTTGTCCTCCTTTGTCAACTTACATCCAGTATCCATCGGTGGTCCAACTGGTTTGGATTCTTCCATCTTGAAAAATTTTAGGACCTCTTTGATGTACTTGGATTGTGTAATGTTAATTCCTTCACTTTGTTGAATAATCTGTAGACCAAGGAAGAACTTAATCTCACCAAACATAGACATCTCAAACTCTTTTCTCATCTCATTAGAAATTTTTTTGCATAGCATATCATTGCCTCCAAATATGATGTCATCAACAAATATTTTAGCAATCAAGGTGTTAGCATCAATATCTTCTTTTAAATAAAGATTACTCTTTTCACTAGTCCTTTCAAATCCAATAATTATTAGATAGGAATGAAGTCATTCATACTAGGCTCTTGGAGCTTTTTTCAATCCATACAAGGCTATGTGAAGTCTACATACCATGTCCCTCTTGTTTGGATAACCAAACCCTTCTAGTTCTTCAATGTATACTTCTTCTTCAAGTATTCCATTTAGGAATGCTGACTTAAAATCCATCTGGTATACCTTGAATCCTTTGAATGTAGCATAAGCAAGTTATTCTTACTCCTTCTAGCCTAGTAATGGGTGCAAAGGTCTCTCCATAGTCTATACCTTCCTCTTGTGCATACCTTTTGCATACTAGTCTTGCTTTGTTCCTTGTGACTTCCCCATTCTCATTCAGCTTATTCCTAAATATCCATTTTGTGCCGTTGGAATTCTTGTCATCTGGTCTTGGCACAAGTGACCATGTTTTTTTTTTCTCACTCATCATTCATAGCACTTATCCATTCCTCATTGTCTATTGTAGCATTGACAGATTTTGGCTCAAACTTACAAATTAAACAATTTGAGTTTAAAGACTTACATCTTATTCTTGTACCAGCTTTCTTATCTCCTATGATCTAGACATCTAGATGGTTCCTTCTTACATATCTTGCAAGTATAGGTATAGTTCTTTGTCTAGCAGCTTGATCATTATTTTGATCTTCATTCTGTTCTTCATCACCTTGCACATCAGTTTGATCATTATCCTTACCATCGGTATTTGCAGCCTGATGCTCAGGAGCAATGATTTGTACCTCAAGGGCTCTACATTGTTGGTAGGGTAGAGTGTCAGGTTCCTCATTATAGGTGAGCTTATTGTAGTCCTCTAGTTCTTTAGTTCTTTCTTGTTCATTTTTTTCTACAAATTCATCTATCTTTACATTTGCACTTTCAATGATTTTGTTCGAGGCTTTGTTTAGACATTTGTAAGCCTTTCTCTTGGTAGAATATCCTAGAAAAATTCCTTCATCACTCTTGGAGCCAAGTTTTCCATTTCTATCATCTTTTAAGATATAACATTGACTTCCAAAATTTTGAAATAACTTACATTGCATGTGTATCCATACCATAGCTCATAAGGTGTCTTCTTGGTGTCTTTCTTCAATTGTACTATGTTCAGTGTGTAAATAGTAGTACTGATAGCTTCCCTCTAGAATATTTGGGTGATTCATTTTTCTATCATTAGTGTTCTTGCACAATCAACTATTGATATGTTCCTTCTCTCAGCAATCCCATTTTTCTATGGCATTCTTGGTGCATAAACCTGTCTTTTTATACCATGCTCATTACAAAAGTTAGTGAATTCATCTAATATAAACTCACCTCCTCTATCTGATCTCAAAAATTTTATATCCTTACCACTTTGTTTCTCTACCATAGCCTTATATCATTTAAACATCTTAAATGCTTCTGATTTATCTTTTAGAAACATAACTGTCATCATTCTAGAGTAATCATCAACAAAGAGAATAAAATATCTATCTCCATAATAACTCTTTGTCCTCATAGGTCCACATAAATCAGTATGGACTAATTCTAGAATTACATTAGATGTATGGGTTTTTCTTTTGAAACTAGACTTTGTCATTTTACCCTTTTGACAGTTTTTATACATGATGTTGTTGGGCTTGGTCATTGTCGCTAAGCCTCTGACATTTCTCTTTTTGATAATTTTTATCATGTTCTCAAAGTTCACATGACACAGTCTTTTGTGCCATAACCATATGTCTTCATTTGTAGCAATCAAACAAGTGGATTCAGTATCATTCAGATAGAATAAGTTACCTTTTGTCTACTCACCAGTACCAATCAGATTTCCTAATTTTTTAAAGATCTTTGCCTTCTTATTTTCAAATGCTACTTTGTGACCTGAATTATTCAACTAAGAAACACTCAATAGATTATAATTCAATCCATTTACCCTATAAACATTCTCACACTTTATCTGGTTATTCAACATTATTGTTCCTCTACCTTCAACTGGACAAGGTGTGTCATTTCCCATTCTTACTGATCCACCCTTGTAGTATTCAAAAGTCTCAAAATTTTGCTTATCACTGGTCATATGATGAGTGCAGCCACTATCTATGATCCAAACATAATTTTTGCTAATTTTAGATATGAGAGTTGTTTCTACATACCTTTTTTCATCATCATCTGAGTCATCCTTTACAGCCACAAACACCATCTTGATGTCTTCATCAGATTCGGTGTCACTATCATCATCCTTACATTTTTCTAGGTAGTTGACCTTCTTTCCTTTGTCCTTATAGTCTTGGGTATCTCTTCTTTCTGATTGTTGGTAGCTTTTGTAATCACCTCTGTCAGACTTCTTCTCAAAAGATTTTTCATTACTTCTGTCATCTTTTCTTCAATTATTACATCTTGCAGAAAAATGTCTAATCTCTTTGCAATTAAAACAAACAAGTGGAAATTTACCTTTGTATTTACCTTTGCCTCTCTACATTCTTTTGGCCATAAGTGATTCAATTTCATCAAGATCATCTCCTTCATTTTCACTATCACTATCTTTTCTCATAGTGTTTTTGTGACTTGATTTACTTATCCTCATAGAAGTTTTGAATGCAGACTCTATGTTTGGTAAGACACTATTATCAAATTTATTCATTTCAAATGAAATAAATCATCCAATTAAACTCTCTAGAGTAACATTTCTATTTTCTACTACTCTCAGTTCTTGAATGGCAGATGCTCTAATAGCATAAGTAAGCAGTAAGGTTCTTAGAATTTTACTTACCACTGTATCTTCTTCTAGTACACCTCCAACTCCTCGAATAGCATTGACTACTTTAATTCTTGTGTCATGCTGAGTGATGTTTTCTCTTTCTTGCATTTTGAGATCATCAAACTTTCCTCTAATGCTTTCTGTCTTGGCTCTCAAAACATTTTTGTCACCACCATGTACAAGATTTAATTTGTCCCACATCTACTTTGCATTTTTGCATTCTTTGACATCTTCAAATTCAGCATCTGAGAGTGAGGAAGAAAGCTCTATCATCATGCTATTATGTTCATAATTCTCTCTTATTTTTTCAACTGTTGGTGCTCCTGTGGGCAACACATATTCAGTTTCTAGGAATTGGGTAACATAATTACCAATACCTGATAAGTGGAGTCTTATTCTACTATGCCATGAGAAAAAATTATCTTTGTTCAACTTGGGCACATCTCGTCTGTTTATCTTGTTATTTTTGACTTAGGTCTTGAAACCTTCCTTCTAAGCACACAATCTCTGATACCAATTATTAGTAATAGCTTGGGGGGGTGAATCAGTGGCCTCAAAAACTTATCCTTAAACTTAACCACCAATCAATAAACCTCAGATTATTATGTCCCTATAAGATGCATTCCATTAAATACTTATAATGATTAATTGTCTATCAGTTTTTCTTGTCTATCCTTATTCTCCTTGATTATCGATAAGCTATATAACTATTTACCGAAATACAGTAAATATGCAGAGTATATTGATGTATCTAGAATGAATTATGTAAGATACAAAATAGTAAAGAAATATATCATACACACATATAACATATGGATTTTAACATGGAAACCCTGTTAAGGGAAAAAACCATTGGGACCTGTACCCCAAATTTTCACTCTTCTAAAGTGAGCCATGTTAGTAGCCAACCCTGTTAAAGGTTACAAACACACTGTTAGGTGTGACCTTGTTAGGGGATTTTATACATATAGGTTGTCAGTTAGTATCGGGAATCTAATGCTGCCATCCTTGAATCAGCCTCTCTCTTAGACTGTCAATACACATCGGGCATATCCAATGATACTTTCATGAATCAACCTTTTTGACACTCCTTGGGATGTACCTCAATATATAGAAGACTGTTAAGTCCTTCTCTATTAACAGACTTGATGCTTCAATGGTTAAACTGAAATTAAATGACCTATTTCTAATGCAATTTGAATTGTATATTTTCAGATATATTTAAGTAAATTACCTCTCTGGTCAATGTATCAATTCAATTCTTTTGTGCTCCATACTTTCTGCTCTGTGATGTTGTGCTTCCTATTCGTTGATGTCTGCAAAATTCCTTAACTCACCTTCAACTTGATTTGATCAGTACTGCATGAAGTTTCTCTTCATCAGTTTCTTTTTAGCATCCTCTTTCTATTCACTCCCTTTAATCCCCTTTTCATGTGATACGAAAATGAATTAAGCTTGTCTCTTATATAGATATGATATTCACTGTTTCTTGATTCTTGAGATAAAAACAATCCAGCCAATTTGATTTAAAGAAAAACTCCTTAAGTGTCTCGTAGCTATCTTTATGCCAATTGTATAAATAAATTTTAAATCAATTACTTAACTCTGGTCGAATAAAACCAAGAAAACAACCAGTTAAGTCTATTTTTAGCTCTTTCCATCTACATATTTTGTCATTTTCTGAACTCTCTATTCCATTGGTCAACTCTTCAGTTAGTCGTCGATTACAACTGCTAGTTCCCTTGATGTGACTCTAGTTAGCTTTGGGATCTCTATCTGCTAGGTATCATTGGATTTTTTCTCATCGGACAACTCTTTCTTCTGCTCGTCAAGTATCACTGTGACTTTTCTTCTTTGCCTTTATCGATGGTGTACACTCCGTCGATGTTGTCTGTCACTTAGTGAATACTTGACTTTTATGCATTTCTGAAAGAATAACCTTTGTTCCATTGATTCTCTAAAGTCTTTAGCATTATATACATGACCGTACAAATGATATCAAGTTGTCATCAATGACAATACAAACCATTAACTGATTTAATGCCTTGCATTATCTTCAACTTAACATTATCAAACATTTAATCAGTTACATGTCATCAATTAGTGCATGGATTCAATGTTTAATTAATGACTGTATTGGAGAAGTAAATTAAATGTAATAATGGATATATCTATTGGATTTGACCTAACCTAAGATCTACGATCTTGATTAAGTAGAAAAATATCTATCTGACCTAGATGAAGAGGTACAATATAACCTACAGAGGTTATTGTCATTCTATCCAAGTAAGGAGAAGTTGCATGCAAGAGTATTGCATGGTTAATTGACTGATTGGCAAGACCTAGCAAAGAAGGCTTAGCAGAGAAGAAGAGAGAGATTTATTGATGGATTTCTAAGAATATCTAAAGTTTGAGAAGAGAATGGAGGCCACTCAGTGAATTAGCATTAGAGCTGAAACTAGATTTGAATTTGCAAAGTAATTTGTATGTATCAGATCACACCTGTTGATTACTTTTTAACCATTGTATAAGTTCAAATCCTTTAACCAGATTGACCTAATAGTCATTGTATAAATCTTTTGAACAAGATGACATTCATATTGGAATGTTCTAAGTCCTCTAACAAGGCCACTCTTAACAGAGTGATTAAATCTTTTAACCAGGTCACATTTTACAGTGTATTTTGTAACCTTTAACAAGGTCAGCTCCTAACAGGGCATCACTTCAGAAGAGTGATATTTTGGTAGCATGTTACTGGTGGTTTTCCCATATTAGGTTTTTATGTTAAATCATGGTGTCAAAATGTGTGAATGTTTATGTTGTGTTTTACTATTAAGTTTCTGCAAATCTTATTTCATTAGTACAGTAAACTGCACACTTTTGTTATTGATTGTTGCTGAGCAGATCTAAGTTGTTGAAGTGGTTCAAAGTTTTAATTGTTACATTTGAACCTGAGGATAACTAATTCACCCCCCCTCTTAGTTATTTTTAATTCATTCTAACAATTGGTATCAGAGCTTTGTTCTCTTGAAATAGTTTGAAGGTACTTGGAGCTAAAGATCAAGATGTATAAAATGGATGGACCGAAGATTAACAAGGAAAACTTTCCCGCATGGAAAAGTTTGATGAAAATTCACTTGGCTGGTATTGGTGATTCTGCTAAACAACATGTTGAACAAGAATATGTAGCCCCTACTGGAGTTCTGAATGCTATACAATTAAGAGAAAAGCATGAACATAATCAAGCAATGTTGGAACTTGCATCATCTCTGAACTATCATGAATTTGAGGACATCAAGGACTATACAAGCGCAAAGAAGATGTAGGATGCCCTTAGAACCATCTATGGAGGTCACACAAATGTACTAAGAGCCAAATCTAAAAGCTTGAGAGGTAAGTTTGATGATTTAAAAATGCAAGAAGGAGAAAATATAGTGCAATATTATGATAGGATAAAGGAATTTATAAATGCTATTAGAGGAGCTAAGGGAACCATTTATGATGACACTATCATGAGAAAGGTACTGAGAACACTTCTTCCTATTTATGCTATTACAGTATCTACAATTCAAGAACTGAGATGTACTCCTAACAAAAATTTGAGTCTGGAAAGTTTGGTAGGCAAACTTATTGCATTTGAGATGTCAAATTTTGATAGCTATACTCCACAAGCTATTGAATTTGAATTCAAGGCATAGATGGTCATCAGAAAATCAAGAAAAGAAAAGAAATTTGTGAGCAGTGACAGTGACACTTCAGATAATGATCTAGAAGAGCTTGAGGTACTTATGGTAAGGAGACTAGCTAGAGAAAAAGGAAAATTCAGTGGTAAACTTCCTATTATTTGTTTTTCTTGTAACAAAGTTGGTCATATTGCTGCTAGATGTCCTGATAAGAATGAGAAAGATGAAAGAAGAGATAGAAAGTACAAAGACAAAAAAGGATGATTGAGACTATAGAAAGTAAAAGGATTACAAAGACAAAGGTAATAAAACTTTCTATATAGCTGAAGAAGCTTTTGATAATGAATCTGATAAATATGATGAAAATGATATAGAAGTTGTGTATGTTTCAATGAAAGATGATTCTGATGATGATGAGAAAACTGCATTAATTTCTTATATGAGTAAAGGTGATCATTGGATTATTGATAGTTGTTGTTCACATCATATGACTAGTGGTAAGGATAAATTTGAAACCTTAGATCAATGTAAAGGTGGATATGTTAAGTTTTGTAATGATACACCTTGTAGAGTTAAAGGGAAATGATCAATTTAATTGACTGACAAGATTAGATGTGATAATGTATATTGGGTTGATTATCTTAAGAATAACTTGTTGAGTGTTTCATAGCTGAACACTTCTGGTTAGAGAGTTGAATTCCATCATAGGAAAGCAAAGATCTATGATGCCAATGGAGAATTAGTTGGAAGTGGTGAGCAGACTAGAGGTAACTTATTTTATCAAGACTTAGTTGAAGAGACATGCTTGCTTGCACAATATAATGATGTTTGGTTATGGCATAAGAGGCTATGTCATGTTAACTTTGATAACTTGGTAAGCATAAGTAAATTGAAAAAGGTTAGTGGGCTGCCTAAGTTATAGAAACCTGAAAATGCAATGTGTAAGCAATGTCAATTGGGAAAAATGACTAAATCTAGCTTTAAGAGAAAAAAACATACTTCTAAGAATATTTTGGAATTGGTTCATACTGACCTTTGTGGACCTATTGGTGAGAAAACTTACTATGGAGACAAATATTTTATTCTATTTGTAGATGACTACTCTAGGATGATGACTGTTATGTTTCTTAAATAAAAATCTGATGCATTTTAGTTATTTAAGTGGTACTTTATAAAAGTTGAAAAGGAAATAGGTAAGAATCTAAAATGTCTAAGATTTGACAGAGGAGGTGAGTTAATTTCTAATGAGTTTAACAGGTTCTGCAATGATCGAGGGATAAAAAGATAGATGTCCGCACCTAGGACACCACCACGGAATGGTATAGCTGAAAGAAGAAATTGATATACCATGGATTGTGTTAGAACACTAATGATAGAGATAAATGTTGCATAGAAATATTGGAGAGAGGCTGTAAGTACAACAATTTATACCTTGAACAAAGTACAAATCAAGAAAGGTACAAATGCTACACCTTATGAACTATGGTATGGGTATGCACCTACTGTAAGTTATTTTAAAGTCTTTGGGAGTAGATGTTTTATACTGAAGGATAATAGAAATGGTAAAATTGATGCTAAAGGAGAAGGCATATTTCTTAGATATTCTACTAAGACTAAAGCATACAAGTGCTTAAATTTTAACACTAACAAAATTGTGGAAAGTGAAAATGTTAGAATTGATGAATATGCAAAGAGAAATGAAGCTAAAAGCATGATGGAGCCTAAAAGTTATAGATCATTCACCTATCCTGAAGAGGAGGATTCTAATGAAACTAAAAATGAAGTTGTCGAGCAACAGTCTGCACCTACCGAGACATAGAACAAAATTGTTGAGAAATAGGAGGTGACTGCCGAGCTATCTGATGGAGATGTCGAGTCACAGTTTCAACCTACACTAAACATGAATGATCAAAATAAAGCTGAGAAAGATCCTACTTTGGAAAATTACATGAGTAGGCATCATAAACTTGATCAAATCATAAGAGCAAAGGATTCTACAGTTATGAAAAGAATCAAATTAAGAGAAGACACATGTTTGCTATGTGATTTTTAGCCTAAGATAGTAAACGATGCTTTAGACAATGAAGACTGGATTCAAGACATGAATGAAGAGATAGACCAGATAGAAAAGAATAAGACATAGATACTAGTGCTGAGCCCTGACAACAAAAATGTAATTTGTACTAAGTGGGTATTCAGAAATAAGATGAATGAACATGGAGAGGTAACAAGGAATAAAGCAAGACTAGTATGCAAAGGTTATGCACAAGAGGAAGGAATTAACTATGGAGAGACATTCACCCTAGTTGCAAGATTGGAAGGTGTAAGAACTCTACTTGCATATGCAGCCTACGAAGGATTTAAAGTTTATCAAATGGATATGAAGTCAGCATTTCTAAAAGGGATATTAGAAGAGGAAGTATATATTGAACAAGATGATGGATTTTTTGACCCAAGCAAGAGGAACATGGTTTGCAAACTGCACAAGGCATTATATGGATTGAAACAAGCACCTAGAGCATGGTATGAGAGATTGCACAATTATCTGATAAAGATTGGATTTGCAAGAATAAATGACAACAAAAATTTGTATTTGAAGACAGAGCAAGGTAAAGGAATTTTATTGGCTGAAATTTTTGTTGATGACATCATATACAGTGGACAAGATATGATATGCAAAGTATTTGCAAAAGAGATGCAAACTAAATTTGAAATGTCTATGTTTGGTGAGATAAAATTCTTTGTTTCTTTACAAATATATCAAATAAAGAATGGTTTCTATATTACTCAATCAAAATATGTCAAGGAGATATTGAAAACTTTTGGTATGGAAGATTCAAAACCAGTGAGTACAGCCATGGCTACTGGATAGAAGTTGACAAAGAATGATGACACAAAAGAGGTAAATCAAACACTGTGCAGATCAATGATTGGTAAGCTGCAATATATTCTATACAGTAGACTTGATATTGCATTAGAAATTGGAATTTTTGCTAGATTTGCTGGTAATCCAAAAGAGACACATATAATGGCAGTGAAAAGAATTCTGAGATATTTTTTAAGGTACAAAAGATTATGGCCTATATTACAAAAGGAATGACAAGTTTGAACTCAAAGTCTATACTAATTCTGACTAGGCTGGTAATGTGGATGATAGAAAAATCACCATAGGAGGAGCATTTATTTTGGGGAAAAGATTAGTTTCCTGGACAAGAAAGAAACATAATTGCACCTCACAATTTATAGCTGAAGCTGAGTATGTGGTAGCAACAATTAATTGTTCAAACATTGTGTGGTTGAAGATACTACTAAAAGGTGTAACACCCCAAAATTGGCATCTTGCAACCCTAACTAATTTTGTTGCATTTATTCTTCTAAATCATCAAAGTCCTATTGTACTAGGCAATTCTGAGTTTTCACTGAATCTACTTGACCTGAGTGTCAAATGTAGAAAATCCTAAATCTGCATTAATCATACATCATATTTAATTCCTAAATATCTATTTGGCTAAACAAACCCTATGATCTAATTAATTTAATTAATAAAGTCCTAGCACTTTAATTAAATTAAATTCACCCTCTTTAGCTGAGACACATGAAAATGAATTAAATAATATTTAATTATTAAATAAATATCCTCATTTTCAATAATTGAATTTAATTATTCAGATAATTGAGAAAAAGTAATTATGAGGTCATATTTATTTAATTAATTGGATATTCTCTCAAATATATTTCTTCTATTCAGAAATGGAAACTTTGAATTAATTATGCTTTAAAGAGAAACAAAACAATTTAATTCAAATAAAACAATATTAAATCAAAGAGATAAAATAGTTAAAACAGGAAGAAAACAATTTATTGAATTCTTTTCAATAAAGCTTTCTATTTTTAACTGGCTTTTCTAGTTGTTTTATTTCAAAATAGGAAAGTTTCTATTCTGATCCTCTCAGATTCTATAAAAGAACTCTCTTTCTTCATTCAAACCCCCTAGAAAACTTTACTCAAATTTGCATTGTTAGAATACTGAATTGTTGTCTCATTTTCTTGCTAATATCATATAGATTAACTTCATATTGCAAATAGATATTTTCAATTTCTAGACTAAATTGCATTGAAATCATGTCTTAGTTTAGTATCTCATATTTCAATTTCTTAGTATAATCTTGCATTGCATTGCACTTATCATGTCAAATCCTTCGTTCTTAGATTGGTCCATGGTTGTGAGACTCTCGTCCTGAGAGCAATTTCAAAAACCCCATCTAGATTGAAGGCAACAAGTCGAATCACGCAGGCAGGTAGGATGAATAACTCATATTCAGTCTTGTTTGTACCTGGTGAAGAAGGACTATGTTGAAGTGTGTGGTTGATTGACAAGGCCAAAATTAACACATATATATTCAAAAAATACAAAAAAATTAAAAAATTGAAAAATACAAAAAAAGAGAAAAAAGAGAAAAAGAAAAAAAGGTGCCATTGATGAAAACCTGACAAATAGGCATCATGGTAGCAAAAAAATAATTTCTACCAAGAAGGTGAAAACCTGGTAAACAGACACCTCTTGTTCCACAATGATATACCTATCGCAGCACCCCTTGGCTTTATGCATTTTCTTTCCTACATTTCCTGCTTTCCTTTGCTTTCAATTCCCGTCAAGACACCAACTCACATGGATTGAAACTAGTTATACTCTTGGGGCAACCCTCCTAGTCTTGGGGGCATTGTCTTATTATCTTTTGGATCTACTTTGTGATAGTCACCAGTGATTCTCACTGTGTCTGCCTACTGTCACTTAGCTTATATAGAGCTCTCTCTATTCTTGAGAGACTATCTAACATCAGTCACCAGTGGTTCTCACTGTGTCTGCCTACTGATGTATAGCTTATACCACGATCACTTCATTTTGAGCATCTCTCTTGCATCAGTCACCAGTGGTTCTCACTGCGTCTTCCTACTGTTGCTATTCTATCGAGATTTCTCACATCCATTCTAGTTGGAGTTATTCTCACACGCTCTATCTATCGATACTTGGTCTTGACGATTATATGCTTTAGTTTGTACATATCTTTTGGTCACTTTTGTGACACTCTGGTTCCTTTATGAACCATCCTGACTTGTCTTTTATTCAACACCATATGCTTGGGGGCAATCACATCTCATTTGTCCTCGCAACATACATCAAGTCAGTCATCATTACTTGGGGGCACGGGCCCCCCATTTCATCACATCTTTGGTTTACACCTAAGTCAGTAATCTTGTCACTCCTCATGGACAACTCGCTACTGACACGAACTAGTATTTTTCAACACCACCATAACAATGTTTTTTAACACTATCTTTGGACACATCTGTATTTTTAAACACATATCAGATATCTCAAACGTAAACATCTATCGATAACATTCAAACACAATGCACGCGCAAGCACAATGGTATTTTTCAACACCTCATACACATCCACATTCGAAAACTTTAAAATAGGCTGAGCTATGCTTGAATATTTCTTTGTATGATGTCTATTCTTATGGATTTCATTGACATTTTCTTTGTCTACTACTTGTTGGCATAGTCCCGATGATCCGGCAA
>MU225383.1:931978-942506 GCA_018584345.1 Thuja plicata
TTCTTTTCAATAAAGCTTTCTATTTTTAACTGGCTTTTCTAGTTGTTTTATTTCAAAACAGGAAAGTTTCTATTATGATCCTCTCAGAGTCTATAAAAGAACTCTCTTTCTTCATTCAAACCCCCTGGAAAACTTTACTCAAATTTGCATTGTTAGAATACTGAATTGTTGTCTCATTTTCTTGCTAATATCATATAGATTAACTTCATATTGCAAATAGATAGTTTCAATTTCTAGACTAAATTGCATTGAAATCATGTCTTAGTTTAGTATCTCATATTTCAATTTCTTAGTATAATCTTGCATTGCATTGCACTTATCATGTCAAATCCTTCATTCTTAGATTGGTCCATGGTTGTGAGACTCTTGTCCTGAGAGAAATTTCAAAAACCCCATCTAGATAGAAGGCAACAGGTCGAATCACACAGGTAGGCAAGATGAATAACTCATATTCAGTCTTGTTTGTACCTGGTGAAGAAGGACTATGTTGAAGTGTGTGGTTGAATGACAAGGCCAAAATTAACACATACAAAAGGTATGAAGGAGGAGATCACAGAACCAGTTGTCATATATTGTGATAACATGAGTGACATTAATATTTCTAAAAATCTTGTAATGCACTCTAAGACAAAGCATATAGCTATCAAGTATCATTACTTGAGGGAGCTAGTTCAGAAGAAGGAAGTAAGACTGGAATATGTACATACTAAGGAACAGTTAGCAGACATATTTACAAAAGCATTACCCAAGGATGCTCATGAGTATCTAAGACATAAATTGGGGGTGATTCCCCTAGCAAAGGCTAACTAGTTCTGAATGGTACTGTTGCATCAAATGTTTTAATCATAATACTTGACACATTGATGCACAATGAATCACATTTTTACGATGCTGCCTGAAAACTGTGAAGTGGAAGACAAGAACAGAAAAGAAGATCAGTCATAAACAAAGATTATAGGAACAAAATGATACAAATATTAGAAAAAGATGAATTTGCATAATAAAGATGTCAACCTCTTTGGCATTGTTGTCAAAGAGGGAGATTATTGCTAAAACAAATTATTTATAAAAAAACAACAGATATAAGGGAGATATTACTGAAAGAGGGAGCTGAATAGTAACATAAAGCATTTCAGTGTGATTATAGACATAGAGGGAGTCGGAATGAAACTAAAGACATTAATGAAGATTTATTCATATTAGGAACACATGCACTTTTTGGATTTTATGGTAACTTTGGTTGGAAATTATTGTTTTACAGTTTAGTGTTGCCATCAATGCCAAAGAGGGAGATTGTTGGAAAGATTGCTACATTCTTGACAATTATTATTTTGTCATTGATGTCAAACCTTAACTGGTGAGACTATTGCTATATTTTTGAGTACCATATCTATTGATTGATGAAGATTTAAAGAATAGGATAACAAGAAGACCGAGGAAAAGGTTGAGTTATGAGTATACACCAGGGTACTTGATCATTTGGCACTTTGGCAAAGTGATATGTTGTTTATCTTTCACTGAAGGTTCACTAGAAGGTTGATGCCAAGAAAATAAAATTCAATGCCGAGCAAAGTAAAAGGTGATGCTGAGAAAAGAAAAGGTGACCAGTGAAATGTTGAGGGAGACAGAGAAAGTCGAGCAACAATATTTTAGTAATTGATGAGATTTGAGATCTCTAGCCGACATAGTTGATTTTATTGGGATATGTATTGTTAATTAAGATTGGTCCACACTCATTTAATGCAAGGGAAACCGTTACTAGTGCATGGATTCAATGTTTAATTAATGACTGTATTGGAGAAGTAAATAAAATGTAATGATGGGAAGATCCATTGGATCTGACCTAACCTAATATCTATGATTTTGATTAAGTGGCAAAAGATCTATCTGACCTAGATGAAGAGGTATAATATAACCTACAAAGGTTATTGTCATTGTATCCAAGTAAGGAGAAGTTGTATGCACGAGTATTGCATGGTTAATTGATTGATTGGCAAGACCTAGCAAAGAAGGCTGAGCAGACAAGAAGAGAGAGATTTCTTGATGGATTTCCAAGCAGATCTGAACTTTGAGAAGAGAATGGAGGCCACTTAGTGAATTAGCATTAGAGCTGAAACTAGACCTAAATTTGCAAAGTAAGTTGTATGCATCAAATCACACCTACTGATTACTTTTTAACCATTATATCAGTTCAAATCCTTTAACTAGGTTGAACTAATAGTTATTATATAAATCCTTTAACTAGGTCACATATTATAGTGTGTTTTGTAACCTTTAACAAACTTGACTCCTAACAGGGCATCACTTCAGAAGAGTGAAATTTTGGTAGCATGTCACTGGTGTTTTTTCCCATATTGGGTTTCCACATTGAATCATGGTGTCAAAATGTGTGAATGTTTATGTTGTGTTTTACTGTTAAGTTTCAGCAAAACTTATTTCATTAGTAAAGTAAATTGCACACTTGAGTTGTTGATTGTTTCCAAGCATATCTAAGTTGTTGAAGTGGTTCAAAGTTTTAATTGTTACATCTGGACCTAAGGATAACTAATTCACCCCCCTCTTAATTATTTTGACTTCATTCTAACAATATATATATCTGTGTGTGTGTGTGTGTGTGTGTGTGTGTGTGTGTGTGTGTGTGTGTGTGTGTGTGTGTGTGTGTGTGTGTGTGNTCTTCATTCTAACAATATATATATCTGTGTGTGTGTGTGTGTGTGTGTGTGTGTGTGTGTGTGTGTGTGTGTGTGTGTGTGTGTGTGTGTATGTGTGTGTGTGTGTGTGTTATCTTAATTGTATATGTAGTCAGAACTATTGTGAATTAAATAAAGAAATTTATCTAAACCTTACTTCATTTATGAATAGATTCCTTCTATGTAACTAATTATCCATAACCTACACATATATAAGACATGAAACCAGTTTAGATGAAAGTATGGATAGGTATTCCATATATATGTGTGTGTGTGTGTGTGTGTGTGTGTGTGTGTGTGTGTGTGTGTGTGATTAGAAACCTTTTGTGTCTATTCTTAATTACATAAATAAATTTGTATCTTAACCCAATCTTGTACTCAAATCTTATTCATATACTCGAGAGGAAAAATAGAGAGATTTCTTCTATCTTGAATCGTATCAGCAGAGCTACCATGGTAATTTTAGACTAAGCCTACCTTTTGTGACAGAGCAGAGGCATTTATTCTTTTATCAAAATGGTATAACAACCAGACCAAGTATTCCAGCTTACAAATATGTATGTATGTGATTTTAACCGCCATTTTAGAATGCAAAACTAAACAGAAGGGTCTTCCTTGATTTAGATTCTAGAGCCTTCTTTTTAGAACATCGCTCTTAGTTAAAATATTTTTTCTTGAATTAATGTGATAAAGAATTATTAATATATTACAACCCTTATTCAAAGTCTATAAATGGCCAGCAGAATACCCTAGCTTTTAATACTTTTTCATATCAGAACATTTAGCTTACATAAAATAAAGGAAGAAACAAATAGATCATACTAATTTAGTTTCAAATATAGAAAACATAAGATGAGAGAAATAGAAATCTCTTTGCAAGACATACAAATCCCATCACACCAGAGATCAAGGGATTAATCTTCTTCTTCCCCTACCTGAGAAACCCCATCAGTTGGAGATACAATTGTCTAACATTTGTTTCTATGTTGGTGACCTTCATTCATCTATATATCAATCATATCTTCAAAATCTGAATCATCAAAACAATTCCTATCCGTTTCCTCAATGTCATCATTATGCCAATAAGTAAAGAACCAATTATCCTCATTGGGGATCCTTAAGTGCATGAAAGCCATTAAGAAATCAATATTCCTCTTAATAAATGGTTCTCTGGATATAAAGGCATGAAATTCTTTGACAATCATAATGTGGATAGTCGGGGCAGGTCTTCCATTGATGGCTGGAAGATCATAAAACCTTGGTATAGTAATGGTGCAGTCTAGTTTAATGTTTTGAAGAACTTTATCAATATTGCCAAGGTATTTCCGTTTGAAGATCCGAAGACAAATTTTTCCAATATCCTCTATTCTAGGGTCAACATAAATAGCTAATGTAATGAACATAGAAGGAATCTCTAAACTCACCCTATATCTATCAGAGTTAGAAAGAAATTCTTGACCTAAGATTCTATAGTTTTCTCTCAGAACAATGGATTGAGAGTTCTAGAGAACAAACTTGAGCCGCTTTGTAGTGACCTCTCCATCAAAGGCTATCTAATGTTTAGTGAAAACTAATTTGATAGGAGTCATCATATTGTCACCAAACTCAGATAGCCAGGGATACACTTACCAAAGTCGCAATATGAGACTAATATATAGTACAAATTATTTCGGGAGGTAAAGAGGTGCTCTGAAGAAAATAGAAGTTATGAAGATGAGTCATCAGAGGAAGGGAAAGGGATATGGAAAGGCATAGATGGAGAGATGCTCCCGGCTCCACCAAGTTGTGAATCCTAAAAGGCCAAGCGTCAATTTTAGAAAGAGCAGGAGAAGCCAATCCTAGGAAAAATAATATATATAGGTATATATATACATACTTATATATAAGTATTTACCCATATATTCGGATGTATGTATATATCAATAAATATAGATATTCACATTTCTATTTACATTCACATATAAAAACATACATACAACTATATATATACATCTATATATATCTCTCTCTCTCTCTCTATATATATATATGAATCTATATTTATTTAAAAGCATTAATTTCATAATAACCTCAAAATATCAATATGTCAATAAATTTGTATATATATAACCATACATTTAGAAATAGGTGTATCTAGATTCATACATATACACAAATGTGTTTATAGATATGGGTATATGAGACTATATTTATTAAAAAATACTAATTCCATAACAACCTAAATATACCTAATAGATCTCTTCATTTTGTTAAAATATTCCCCTCAATTCACATCCAAACCTCTTAGATTTTGTTTTCTCCCAACCCCATAACATTGGAAATACCAAAATGTATTCTCACACTGCAAGAATATTCCATAGTGAAAGCTTATACATGAAATCTAGGCATTAATTCTGCAGAAGGATTTGCATACCATAACAGATGGAAATTAAAATGAGAAACCACTGTACTTCTAATACATAGATAAAATATATATCAAGATTAAATTTCTTTACATATTAACTTCCAACTACTTCCCAGTTTTTACCTATACTTCAGTTCAAAGTTATCCAGTACCTTCATCATCTACGACCATTACTTAGCTCAAAATCTTTTGTAAATGTATCTTTGTTCTTCTATTACATATTATGAGAAAAGCCCTATTTTATATTAATAAAACTTACTAAACTTTTATGGCTAGATACGAAAAAAAATTTATTTCTTTTTGAGCAGATCACAGCTCCATTCCCCTTCATTTTTCTTGATTATGATGATGATGACCTCTTCCTCTTCTGTCTCCATCCTCTCTTTAGAACAATTTTTGACTGATGGAAAAACAATTCGGAAATTATACATTTCCATGTCCTCCAACATATTTGGTATCTCAAAACCCTCATCTTTCCAATATTTGAGAAGCACATTTGTTTCCATTTCCTCCTCTAGAAACTCTTTAAATAGGAAATCTAAGATCCTCTGCATTTCAGGCCAGTGTAAATTAAAATTTTTTTTATCCTTAAAAACAATCATCGGGACTTGTTGGCTGTTGGGGATATCTTTCAGTTTTGCGGTATCCATTTTCATCATAACCTCCATAATAGGTACAGTGAGAAGATTGTCAATGCAATAAACCATCTTTTCTAGACTTCCCAGGATGTCCTTCGCAAAGGTTAACTATGCTACCTTCATAACCTCCTTCTTCCATCTAGAAAAAGTTTCCAGCGCAATGAAGATCCCCACAATGTCCCCATTTGAGTGAAATGTGTAGGAGTAGTCAAAATGGGCGTCTCCCATGCCTTTTTCCAGAGCCCTTCTGCCTACTTTCAGAATTGGAATCAGGATTTTATTCCATCTTTTTAGTTTGATGGATCCCCTAAAAGATATCATTTGATTGTCATTGAGCATGAAAGTGATAAGCTTAGTTTCCATTCTTGATGCAGGAGCATCCTGGGTGTAAGGGCAATCTTGCATCACCCAAAAAATATTTCTGTTTTCTTTTCAATAAGGGCTACCTCGTGCAGAGCTGCTATTTATGGAAACTTGCTATTTTTAGTAAGTTGGTCATACAATCTTGAAATATTCTGATTTTGCATGTGGAGGTTCATCTCAGTCATACCAGCCTGCCAGTAAAGTTTCATGGCTAGATCAGGTCTAGTTTTGAAGATATTAAAAAATTTTGGTATTGAAAATAGGGTACAGAAACTTTGAGCTCAGTTTTGAAGGCTTTAGAGGCCCTGGATGAGGTCAAAAATTGGGCTGAATGAAGCCTACTTGATTTAAGCATTGTAGTGCACTTCGTGGCATTTCTGAAATGGGGCTATAATAGTCAATCGGGTCAACTGGTGATGACTTATGGTCTCCGAAAGTTGGGCCACCTGAAATAGCAGAAAATAATTTTCCTTCAAAATTTTTTTTCGGGTTTCAAAAGTTATTTTGAGCCGACTTTGATGTACTAAATTGAAAAATAAAATAATTCTAATTTTGGTTGGCCCTAAGGGATAAATTTTTACAACCTTCTCAAGCAGTGGAAATTGCCTATATAAAGAAGGCCCATAGTGTTGTCTTAGGAAGTTTAGGACAGTTCTGGGTAGATCTGGGTAAATATTCTAGGCTTTGTCCTATAGAATATTGTAAGGGGAATGCCCACGTGGCTTTGCATATTGTAATTCTGAAAGTTCGTAATTCCACATTTGTGGAGATAATAAGAAGTCCATTTTCTGTTCTTGCAAATTGTTGTTGCTTCTCTATTTCTATTATGTGTTTGTGGTATTAAGGGGAGCGCCCTTCATCAAGTGGTATCAGAGAAAGAAGTTCGTGAGTGTGTAAATAGATCGTCGACTATGAGGCAGTTTGCACCAGGACCGTGGTTAGGGTTTCAGCACGCATCACAAAAATACCTCCATGAAGGGAATGTGGCAGAAGAGCTGGTGTTGTGACACCTGAGGTTAGAGAGCTCCAGAGACAAGTGCGAGCATTGCAAGAAGAGATTAATAGAGGAATGAATCTTAATGTTAGAAACCAAAGTGAGGATGAAGCCAAAGAATGAAATGATGATCAAGAAGAAGTTGAAGTTTTGAATCCAGAAGAAGAAAGGCTTTTTTGAGCCATTTGCAAGATTGGGAAAAGACCTAAGATTGAGGTTCCTACATTTTCAGGGAATCTTAACCCAGAGGAGTTGATTTACTGGATCAACGAATGTGAAGAATATTTTGAGTATGAAGATATTGAGGATCCTGATCGGGTCAAGTTTGCGAAGGCCAGACTGAAGGTTCATGCAAAGATCTGGTGGCAGGAGATCCAATTGGAGAAAAATCAAATTATAGAGGATAAAATCACAAGATGGGATCGGATGGTAGATAAGTTGAAGCAATAGTTCATTCCTATTGATTATGAGCTTGACCTACTGAAGAAAATGCAATGTTTGAAGCAAGCAGGAAAATCTGTCCAAGAGTATACAGAGGAGTTCTATCAAATCCTCATCCGAATAGGCCATGCAGAAGCTGATAAGGATAAAGTTACCCGTTACCTTAATGGGTTGAGGCATGGCATTCAGGAGGAGTTGAATCTGGTTTGAATGAACAATATTGAGGAGGCATACCAGTTTGCCCTTAAAGTAGAGGAAAAGATGAACAATAAGTTTGAGAGCAGGAAAAATGGAAGAGGTCATGGTGGAAGATCTGGTGGACAATCATATGGTGGTCGAAATGAAGATTCGAAAAAGAAGGTTGAGGCCAGTAACAGTCAGAATCAGTGAGGAAACAATTCCAGTCATTTCCAAGATCAGAATAATAGAGATCAGAGAGGAAGAGGAAGAGGACAAGGATCTGGAAGAGGAGGCTTCCGTGGAACATGTTTTGACTGTGGAGAAGAAGGTCATAGGGCATTTAAATGTCCTCAGCACCAAGGAAGAATAGACAAGAGAAATGAAGGCCAGGCTAGAGTTGCACATGTAGATGAAGATGCCAGATCGTCACATTCTGAAGATGCTGAAAGAGGAGAAACATTGATTAACAAAAGAGTCCTGCTAAGTGGTGAGAATGAACCTGAACAAAGGAGGAGCCTGTTTCACACCAGGTGCAAGTGTGAGGGTAAGTCTTGTGATGTGATTATTGATATTGGAAGCACTAAAAATTTGGTGTCAGAAGAGATGGTGACAAAGTTGAAGCTCAAGAGATAGAAACACCCACATCCATATCGGATTTCCTGGGTATAGGATGACCACAAGGTCATGGTCAATGAACAATGCCTCGTGAAGTTCAAGATTGGCAGATACTGTGATGAGGTACTGTGTGATATCATATCTATAGATGTATGTCATATGTTTTTGGGTAGACCATGGCAGTTTGATAGATGTGTTGTACATGATGGTCGTGTGAATACCTATTCCATGACAAAGGATGGAATGTGACATAAGCTTAAGCCATTGAATGACACAGAAGAAAAGGTATGTGGTATTACAAGAATAACTTTTGTTGATGGAAGAAAGTTCTTAGATGGTATGAGGCATGAGCATGTGTGTTTTTCTTTAATTCTAAAAGTTGGTAAGGAGGACGTAGAAGATGTTCCTATACAAGTTGCAGATATGTTGAATGAGTTTTCAGGATATTGTATCTGATAATGTGCCTAATGGATTAGCACCAATCAGGAAAATTAGTCATCAGATGGACTTGATTCCAGGAGTGAGTTTACCGAATAAGGCAGCACACAGAATCACACTTGCAGAAAGTGAGGAGTTGAAGAGACAAGTGCATGAGTTTTTGCAGAAAGGATTGATCCGTGAGAGTTTGAGTCCCTGTGCTGTACTAGCAGTATTAGCACCAAAGAAGAATGGAGAGTGGAGGATGTGTACAGACTCCAGGGCAATAAAAAAGATCACAATCAAGTATAGGTTTCCATTTCCACGAATGGATGATATTATGGACTGTTTGAGTGGACCTATGTATTTCTCAAAGATAGATCTGAAGAGTGGATATCATCAGATTTGAATCATAGAAGGAGATGAATGAAAGACTGCCTTCAAGACAAAGGAAGGATTGTATGAGTGGTTATTCATGCCTTTTGGGCTAACCAATGCACTGAGCACTTTCATGCGGCTCATGAACGAGGTTCTGAAAGAATTTCTGGGTAAGTTTGTTATTGTTTACCTAGATGATATTTTGATCTTTAGTAAGACATTGGAGAAGCATATGATGCATATTTGTATGGTATTTGAAAATCTTAGAGAAGAGAAATTGTTGATAAATTTGAAGAAGTGCAGTTTTGTGAAGAAGGAGTTAGTGTATTTGGAATTTGTAGTTTCAGCAGAAGGTCTAAAAATGGACCCAAAGAAGGTGCATGCTATCCTTGAATGGCCTACTCCAAGGAGTGCTACTGAGGTAAGATCTTTTCGTGGTCTAGCTAGCTTTTACAGAAAGTTTATCGAAAATTTTAGCAGTATTTGTGGACCCTTGACTGAAACAATGAGAGGGGATAGAAAAGAGTTTAAGTGGACTAATGGGGCAGAAAAGGGTTTTCAATTGTTGAAACAAAAAGTTACAAAATAACCTATTTTAGCACTCCCATATTTTAATAAGGTGTTTCAAGTAGACAGTAATGCTAGTGGTACTACAATAGGAGCTGTTATGAGCCAAGAAGGTAAACCTGTTGCTTATTTCAGTGAGAAGTTGAATGATGCCAAGAGAAAGTATTCTGTTTATGATCATGAATTTTATGCTATAGTTCAGGCATTAAAGAAATGGAGACATTATCTACTTCCTAAAGAGTTTGTTTTGTATACTGATCATCAAGCTTTGCAATATTTGAATAGTCAAGGAAAGTTGAATCAAAGGTATTTGAAATGGGTTGAATTTTTGCAGAGTTATACATTTGTTTTGAAACACAAGAGTGGAAAGTCTAACAGGGTTGCAGATGCCCTTAGCAGAAGGCAACTATTGCTGACAAAGATGCAGATTGAGGTGGTTGGATTCAATGAACTCAAGAATTTGTATCCAAAGGATCTCGATTTTGGTGAAGTTGGAAAGCTTGTACAGAACCTGTTACTTTAGATAGGACGAAATGGCTGGATTTCATCATCTAGGATGGTATGCTATTCAAAGGGAGTCAGTTGTGCATTCCACAAAGTTCTATGAGGGAGAATCTCATCAAGGAGAAGCATAGAAGAGGATTGGCTGGATATTTTGGTCATGACAAAACCTTTACTTTGGTTAGTGAGAATTATTATTGGCCATAGCTGCAACAAGATGTGAAGAAGTTTGTACAGAGTTGCAGAGTATGTCAGATGGCCAAAGGAGTGAAGTAGAATACAGGGTTGTATCAGCCATTACCTATACCAGAGAATCCTTGGGAGGATATCAGTATGGACT
>MU225383.1:942935-953863 GCA_018584345.1 Thuja plicata
TATGGAAGTAGTCCAAGAAATGCATCTGAATTGTGAAAGATAGATAAAGGAGAAATAAGTAGTGCTGAAGCTGAGGATTTTGCAGAACACTTGAAGAACATCCATGAGGAAGTGAGGAAGAACATTAGCAAAATGAATGCATAGTATAAGGCTAAGGCAGACAAGAAAAGGAGACATAAAGAATTTCAGGTTGGGGATGAAGTCATGGTTCACTTACGGAAGGAGCGGTATCTAGTTGGTACATATAACAAGCTAAAAATGAAGAAGTTTGGACCATGTAAAATACTGAAGAAGCATGATTCAGGAAATGCATATGAGGTAGAATTGCCCAGTGAGCTTAATATTTCACCAGTGTTTAACATTTCAGATTTGACAGAGTATCATGAAGGAGGTGTTGAAGATGAGATCATAGCAGCACAGTGGAGTATTCTAGCAAGTAGTTCAGATACCAAGGAGATTGAAGACATACTGGACAGTCGTGTTGGTAGAAACACAAGGAATAGGACATATGAAGAATATCTGGTCAAGTGCAAAGGATGACCTGTTGAAGATTCATCATGGCTGACAAGGAAGGAGGTTAACCGTCTTGGTTTTCCTCTGCACACCTGAGTTGTGAAAGGGTCACTTCTCAAATTACCCCAGGCATCTGATGCAGAAGCATCCTGGGTGTAAGTGTAATCTTGCATCACCCAAAAAAATATTTTTGTTTTCTTTTCAATAAGGGCTACTTTGTGCATTTCTGCTATTTATGGAAACTTGCTATTTTTAGTAAGTTGGTCATACGATCTTGAAATGTTCTGATTTTGCATGTGGAGGTTCATCTCAGTCATATCAGCCTGTCAGTAAAGTTTCATGGCTAGATCAGGTATAGTTTTGAAGATATTGAAAATTTTCGGTATTGAAAATAGGGTACAGAAACTTCGAGCTCAGTTTTGAAGGCTTTAGAGGCTTCGGATGAGATCAAAACTTGGCTTGAACAAAGCTTGCTTGATTTAGCTATTGTAGGGCGCTTCATAGCATTTTTGAAATGGGGTTATAATAGTCAATTGGGTCAATTGGTGATGACTTATGGTCTCCAGAAGTTGGGCCACCTGAAATAGAAGAAAATAATTTTCCTTCAAAATTTTTGTTCAGGTTTCAAAAGTTATTTTGAGCCGACTTTGATGTACTAAATTGAAAAATAAAATAATTCTAAGTTTGGTTGACTCTAAGGGCTAAATTTCTGGAACCTTCTCAGGCAGTGGAAATTGCCTATATAAAGAAGGCCCGTAGTGTTGTCTTAGGCAGTTTGGGACAGTTCTGGGTAGATCTGGGTAATAATTCGAGGCTTTGTCCTACAAAATATTGTAAGGGGAATGCCCATGTGGCTTTGCATATTATAATTTTGAAAGTTTGTAATTCCGCATTTGTGGAGATAATAAGAAGTCCATTTTCTATTCTTGCAAATTGTTGTTGCTTCTCTATTTCTGTTATGTCGTTGTGGTATTAAGGGGAGCGCCCTTCATCAAGTGCTATCAGAGCGAGAAGTTCCTGAGTGTGTAAATAGATTGCCAACTATGAGGCAGTTTGCATCAAGACCGTGGTTAGGGTTTCAGCACGCATCGCAAAAATGCCTCCACGAAGGGAACGTGGCAGAAGAGCTGGTGTTGTGACACCTGAGGTTAGATAGCTCCAGAGACAAGTGTGAGCATTGCAAGAAGATATTCATAGAGGAATGAATCTTAATGTTAGAAACCAAAGTGAGGATGACGCCAAAGAAGGAAATGATGATCAAGAAGAAGTTTAAGTTTTGAATCTAGAAGAAGAAAGGCTTTTTCGAGCCATTTCAAAGATTGGGAAAAGACCTAAGATTGAGGTTCCTACATTTTCAGGAAATCTTAACCCAGAGGAGTTGATTGACTAGATCAACGAATGTGAAGAATATTTTGAGTATGAAGATATTGAGGATCTTGATCGGGTCAAGTTTGCGAAGGCCAAACTGAAGGGTCATGCGAAGATCTGAGGGCAGGAGATCCAATTGGAGCGAAATCGAAGAGGAAAGGATAAAATCACAAGATGGGATCGGATGGTGGATAAGTTGAGGTGACAGTTCATTCCTATTGATTATGAGCTTGACCTACTAAAGAAAATGCAAAGTTTGAAGCAAGCAGGAAAATCTGTCCAAGAGTATACAGAGGAGTTCTATTGAATCCTCATCCGAACAGGCCATGCAGAAGATGATAAGGAGAAAGTTGCCCATTACCTTAATGGGTTGAGGCCAAGCATTTAGGAGGACTTGAATCTGGTTTGAATGAATAGTATTGAGGAGGCATACTAGTTTGCCCTGAAAGTAGAGGAAAATCTGAACAAGAAGTTTGAGAGTAGGCAAAATGGAAGAGGTCGTGGTGGAAGATCTAGTGGACGATCATATGGTGGCCAAAATGAAGATCCAAAAAAGAAGGATGAAGCCAGTAAAAGTCAAAATGAGTGAGGAAACAATTCCAGTTGTTTCCAAGATCAGAATAATAGAGATCAGAGAGGAAGAGGAGGAGGACAAGTATCTAGAAAAAGAGGCTTCCGTGGAACATGTTTTCACTGTGGAGAAGAAGGTCATAGGGAATTTGAATGTCCTCAGTGCCAAGGAAGAATAGCCAGGAGAAATGAAGGCCAGGCTAGAGTTGCACATGTAGATGAAGATGCCAGATCACCACATTCTGAAGATGTTGAAAGAGGAGAAACATTGATTAACAGAAGAGTCCTGCTGAGTGGTGAGAATGAACCTGAACAAAGGAGGAGCCTGGTTTGCACCAGGTGCAAGTGTGAGGGTAAGTGTTGTGATGTGATTATTGATAGTGGAAGCACTGACAATTTGGTGTCAGAAGAGATGGTGACAAAGTTGAAGCTCAAGAGATAGAAACACCCACATTCATATCGGATTGCCTGGGTACAGGATGACCACAAGGTCATGGTCAATGAACAATGCCTCGTGAAGTTCAAGATTAGCAGATATCGTGATGAGGTACTGTGTGATATCATATCTATGGATATATGTCATATGTTGCTGGGTAGACCATGGCAGTTTGACAGATGTGTTGTACATGATGGCCATGCGAATACCTATTCCGTGACAAAGGATAGATTGCGACATAAGCTTAAGCCATTGAATGACACAGAAGAAAAGGTATGTAGTAGTGAAAGAATAACTTTTGTTGATGGAAGAAAGTTCCTAGATGGTATGAGGCATGAACATTTGTGTTTTTCTTTAATTCCAAAAGCTGGTAAGGAAGAAGTAGAAGATGTTCCTGTAAAAGTTGCAAATTTGTTGAATGAGTTTCAAGATATTGTATCTGATAATGTACCTGATGGATTACCACCAGCAAAGAAGATTAGTCATCAGATAGAATTGATTCCATGAGTGAGTTTACCGAATAAAGCAGCACACAGAATGACACCTGTAGAAAGTGAGGAGTTGAACAGACAAGTGCATGAGTTGTTACAGAAAGGATTCATCCGTGAGAGTCTGAGTCCCTATGCTGTACCAGTAGTATTAGGACCAAAGAAGAATGGAGAGTGGAGGATGTGTACAAAATCTAGGGTAATAAACAAGATCATAATCAAGTACAGGTTTCCATTGCCACGAATGGATAATATTATGGACTGTTTGAGTGGAGCTGTGTATTTCCCAAAGATAGATCTGAAGAGTGGATATCATTAGATTCAGATCAGAGAAGGTGATGAATGGAAGACTGCCTTCAATACAAAGGAAGGATTGTACGAGTGGTTAGTCATGCCTTTTGGGCTAACCAATGCACCGAGCACTTTCATGCGGCTCATGAATGAGGTTCTGAAAGAATTTCTGGGTAAGTTTGTCATTGTTTACCTAGATGATATTTTGATCTTTAGTAAGACATTGGAGGAGCATATGATGCATATTCATATGGTATTTGAGAAGCTGAGAGAAGAGAAATTGTTGATAAATTTGAAGAAGTGCAATTTTGTGAAGAAGGAGTTAGTGTATTTAGGATTTGTAGTTTCAGCAGAAGGTCTAAAAATGGACCCAGAAAAGGTACAGGCTATCCTTGAATGACCTACTCCAAGGAGTGCTACTAAGGTAAGATCTTTTCATGGTCTAGCTAGCTTTTATAGAAAGTTTATCAGAAATTTTAGCAGTATTTGTGGACCCTTGACTGAAAGAATGAGAGGGGATAGAAAAGAGTTTAAGTGGACTAATGGGGTAGAAAAGGGTTTTCAATTGTTGAAACAAAAAGTTACAGAACAACCTATTTTAGCACTCCCAGATTTTAATAAGGTGTTTGAAGTAGACTGTGATGCTAGTGGTACTGCAATAGGAGCTGTTATGAGCCAAGAAGGTAAACCTGTTGCTTATTTCAGTGAGAAGTTAAATGATGCCAAGAGAAAGTTTTCTGTTTATGATCAGGAATTTTATGTTGTAGTTCAGGCATTAAAGAAATGGAGACATTATCTACTTCCTAAGGAGTTTGTTTTGTATACTGATCATCAAGCTTTGCAATATTTGAATAGTCAAGGAAAGTTGAATCAAAGGTATTTGAAATGGGTTGAATTTTTGCAGAGTTATACATTTTTTTTTAAACACAGGAGTGGAAAGTCTAACAGGGTTGCAGATGCCCTTAGCAAAAGGAAACTATTGCTGACAAAGATGCAGATTGAAGTGGTTGGGTTCAATGAACTCAAGAATTTTTATCTAAAGGATCTTGATTTTGGTGAAGCTTGGAAAGCTTTTACAGAACTTGTTACTTTAGACAGGACAAAATGGTTGGATTTCATCATCCAGGATGGTATGCTATTCAAAGGGGGTTAGTTGTGCATTCTACAAACTTCTATGAGGGAGAATCTCATCAACGAGAAGCATAGCAGAGGATTGGCTGGATATTTTGGTCGTGACAAAATCATTGCTTTGGTTAGTGAGAATTATTATTGGCCACAGTTGCAGCAAGATGTGAAGAAGTTTGTACAGAGTTACAGAGTATGTCAGATGGCCAAAGGAGTGAAGCAGAATACAGGGTTGTATCATCCATTACCTATACCAGAGAATCCTTGGGACGATATCAGTATGGAATTTTTTCTTGGTTTACTGAGGACTCAGTGGGGACATGATTCAATCTTTGTGGTGGTTGAAATATTTTCAAAGATGGCACATTTCATTCCCTGCAAGAAGACTAATGATGTTGTTCATGTAGAAGAATTATTTTTTAGAAAAGTGGTGAGGCTACATGGTTTGCCAGAGACCATAGTTTTAGATCGAGACACTAAGTTTGTTGGATATTTCTGGTGTATGTTATGGAAGAAGTTGAAGACAGATTTGAATTTTAGTTCATCACATCATCCACAAACTGATGGACAGACAGAGGTGGTGAATAGGACTTTGGAGAATTTGCTGAGATGTTTGGTTGGAGATAAGCCAACAGGATGTGATTTGATTTTACCACAGGCAGAATTTTCATACAATAATTCTGTCAACAGGAGCAGTGGTAAATCACCATTCCAGATTGTATATGGAAGTAGTCCAAGAAATACATCTAAATTGTGAAAGATAGATAAAGGAGAAATAAGTAGTGCTGAATCTGAGGATTTTGTAGAACACTTGAAGAACATCCATGAGGAAGTGAGAAAGCACATTACTAAAATGAATGCACAGTATAAGGTTAAGGCAGATGAGAAAAGGAGACATAAGGAATTTCAGGTTGGGGATGAAGTCATGGTTCACTTATGGAAGGAGCAGTTTCCAGTTGGTACATATAACAAGTTGAAAATGAAAAAGTTTGGACCATGTAAAATATTGAAGAAGCATGATTCAGGAAATGCATATGAGGTAGAATTTCCTAGTGAGCTTAATATTTCACCAGTGTTTAACATTTAAGATTTGACAGAGTATCATGAAGGAGGTGTTGAAAATGAGATCATAGTGGCATAGTGGAATATTCCAGAAAGTAGTTCAGATGCCAAGGAGATTGAAGACATACTAGATAGTGGTGTTGGTAGAAGCACAAGGAATAGGACATATGAAGAATATCTGGTCAAGTGGAAAGGATGACCTATTGAAGATTCATCATGGCTGACAAGGGAGGAGGTTAACCGTCTTGGTTTTTCTCTGCACACCTAAGTCGTGACAGGGTCACTTCTCAAATTACCCCGCGTGTCTGATGTAGAAGCATCCTAGGTGTCACGGCAATCTTGCAACACCCGAAAAAATATTTTTGTTTTCTTTTCAATTAGGGCTACCTTGTGTAGAACTGCTATTTATAGAAACTTGCTATTTTTAGTAAGTTGGTCATACGATCTCGAAATGTTATGATTTTGCATGTGGAGGTTCATCTCAGTCATATCATCCTGCCAGTAAAGTTTCATGGCTAGATCAGGTCTAGCTTTGAAGATATTGAAAATTTTTGGTATTGAAAATAGGGTACAAAAACTTTGAGCTCAGTCTTGAAGGATTCAGAGGCCCCAGATGAGGCCGAAAATTTGGCTGAGTGAAGCTTGCTTAGTTTAAATGTTGTAGAGCACTTCATGGCATTTTCGAAATGGGGTTATAACAGTCAATCGGGTAAAATGGTGATGACTTATGGTCTCAGAAAGTTGGGTCACCTGAAATAACAAAAAATAATTTTCCTTCAAAAATTTTTTTCGGGTTTCAAAAGTTATTTTGAGCCGACTTTGATGTACTAAATTGAAAAATAAAATAATTCTAAGTTTGGTCGGCTCTAAGGGCTAAATTTATGGAACATTCTCGGGTGGTGGAAATTGCCTATATAAAGAAGGCCCGTAGTGTTGTCTTAGGCAGTTCAGGACAGTTCTGGGTAGATCAGGGTAATAATTTGAGGCTTTGTCCTATAGAATATTGTAAGGGGAATGCCCATGTGGCTTTGCATATTGTAATTCTGAAAGTTTGTAATTTCGCATTTGTGGAGATAATAAGAAGTCCATTTTCTGTTCTTGCAAATTGTTTTTGCTTCTCTATTTATGTTATGTGTTTGTGGTATTAAGGGGAGCACCCTTCATCAAGTGGTATTAGAGCGAGAAGTTCCTGAGTGTGTAAACAGATCACCGACTGTGAGGTAGTTTGCACCTGGACCATGGTTAGGGTTTCAGCACGCATCACAAAAATGCCTCCATGAAGGGAACATGGCGAAAGAGCTTGTGTTGTGACACCTGAGGTTAGAGAGCTCCAGAGACGAGTGCGAGCATTGCAAGAAGAGATTCACAGAGGAATGAATCTTAATGTTAGAAACAAAAGTGAGGATGAAGCTGAAGAAGGAAATGATGATCAAGAAGAAGTTGAAGTTTTGAATTCAGAAGAAGAAACGCTTTTTTAATCCATTTCCAAGATTGGGAAAAGACCTAAGATTGGGGTTCCTACATTTTTAGGGAATCTTAACCCAGAGGAGTTGATTGATTGGATCAACGAATGTGAAGAATATTTTGAGTATGAAGATATTGAGGATCCTGATCGGGTCAACTTTGTGAAGGCTAGACTGAAGGGTCATGCGAAGATCTGGTGGCAGGAGATCCAATTGGAGTGAAATCGAAGAGGAAAGGATAAAATCAAAAGATGGGATCGGATGGTGGATAAATTGAAGTGATAGTTCATTACTATTGATTATGAGCTTGACCTACTGAAGAAAATGCAAAGTTTGTAGCAAGCAGGAAAATCTGTCCAAGAGTATATAGAGGAGTTCTATCGAATCCTCATCCGAACAGGCCATGCAGAAGCTGATAAGCAGAAAGTTGCCTGTTACCTTAATGGGTTGAGGCCAAGAATTCATGAGGAGTTGAATCTCATTCAAATGAACAGTATTGAGGAGGCATACCAATTTGCCCTAAAAGTAGAGGAAAAGCTGAACAAGAAGTTTGAGATCAGGGAAAATGGAAGAGGTCGTGGTGGAAGATGTAGTGGATGATCATATGGTGGCTGAAATGAAGATCCAAAAAAGATGGATGAGGCCAGTAATAGTCAGAATCAGCAAGGAAACAATTCCAATCGTTTCCAAGATCAGAATAATAGAGATCAGAGAGGAAGAGGAAGAGGACAAGGATCTGGAAGAGGAGGCTTCTGTGGAACATGTTTTCACTATGGAGAAGAAGGTCATAGGGCATTTGAATGTCCTCAGTGCCAAGGAAGAATAGACAAGAGAAATGAAGGCCAGACTAGAGTTGCACATGTAGATGAAGATGCCAGATCGTCATATTTTGAAGATGTTAAAAGAGGAGAAACGTTGATTAATAGAAGAGTCTTGCTGAGTGGTGAGAATGAACCTGAACAAAGGAGGAGCCTATTTCACACTAGGTGCAAGTGTGAGGGTAAGTGTTGTGATTTGATTATTTATAGTGGAAGCACTAACAATTTGGTGTCAGAAGAGATGGTGACAAAGTTGAAGCTCAAGAGACAGAAACACCCACATCCATATCGGATTGCCTGGGTAGAGGATGACCACAAGGTCATGGTCAATGAATAATACCTTGTGAAGTTCAAGATTGGCAGATACCATGATGAGGTTTTTTGTGATATCATATCTATGGATGTATGTCATATGTTGCTGGGTAGACCATGGCAGTTTGATAGATGTGTTGTACATGATGGTCGTGTGAATAACTATTCCATGACAAAGGATGGAATGCAACATAAGCTTAAGCCATTGAATGACATAGAAGAAAAGGTATGTGGTAGTGCAAGAATAACTTTTGTTGTTGGAAGAAAGTTCCTAGATGGTATGAGGCATGAGCATGTGTGTTTTGTTTTAATTCCAAAAGCTGGTAAGGAGGAAGTAGAAGATGTTCCTGTAGAAGTTCTAGATTTGTTGAATGAGTTTCAGGATATTGTATCCGATAATGTGCCTGATGTATTACCACCAGTCAGGAAGATCAGTCATCAAATGGACTTGATCCCAGGCGTGAGTTTACCAAATAAGACAGCACACAGAATGACACCTGCAGAAAGTCAGGAGTTGAACAGACAAGTGCATGAGTTGTTGCAGAAAGGATTGATCCATGAGAGTCTGAGTCCCTGTGCTGTACCAGCAGTATTAGCACCAAAGAAGAATGGAGAGTGGAGGATATGTATAGACTCCAGGGAAATAAACAAGATCACAATTAAGTACAGGTTTCCATTGCCACGAATGCATGATATTATGGACTGTTTGAGTGGAGCTGTATATTTCTCAAAGATAGATCTGAAGAGTGGATATCATCAGAGTTAGATCAGAGAAGGAGATGAATGGAAGACTGCCTTCAAGACAAAGGAAGGATTGTATGAGTGGTTAGTCATGCCTTTTGGGCTAACCAATGCACCGAGCACTTTCATGCAGCTCATGAACGAGGTTTTGAAAGAATTTCTGGGTAAGTTTGTCATTGTTTACCTAGATGATATTTTGATCTTTAGTAAGACATTGGAGGAGCATATGATGCATATTTGTATGGTATTTGAGAAGCGGAGAGAAGAGAAATTGTAGATAAATTTGAAGAAGTGCAGTTTTGTGAAGGAGTTAGTGTATTTGGGATTTGTAGTTTCAGCAGAAGGTCTAAAAATAGACCCAGAGAAGGTATAGGCTATCCTTGAATGGCCTACTCCAAGGAATGCTACTGGGTTAAGATCTTTTCATGGTCTAGCTAGCTTTTACAGAAATTTTATCAGAAATTTTAGCAGTATTTGTGGACCCTTGACTGAAAGAATGAGAGGGGATAGAAAAGAGTTTAAGTGGACTAATGGGGCAGAAAATAGTTTTCAATTGTTGAAACAAAAAGTTACAGAAAAACCTATTTTAGCACTCCCAGATTTTAATAAGGTGTTTCAAGTAGACTATGATGCTATTGGTACTGCAATAGGAGCTGTTATGAGCCAAGAAGGTAAACCTGTTGCTTATTTCAGTGAGAAGTTAAATGATGCCAAGAGAAAGTATTCTGTTTATGATCACAAATTTTATGCTATAGTTCGGGCATTAAAGAAATGGAGACATTATCTGCTTCCCAGGGAGTTTGTTTTGTATATTGATCATCAAGCTTTGCAATATTTGAATAGTCAAGGAAATTTGAATCAAAGGCATTTGAAATGGGTTGAATTTTTTGTAGAGTTATACATTTGTTTTGAAACACAGGAGTGGAAAGTCTAAGAGGGTTGCAGATGCCCTTAGCTGAAGGCAACTATTGCTGACAAAGGTGCAGACTGAGGTGGTTGGGTTCAATGAACTCAAGAATTTGTATCCAAAGGATCTTGATTTTGGTGAAGCTTAGAAAGCTTGTATAGAACCTGTTACTTTAGATAGGATGAAATGGCTGGATTTCATCATCCAGGATAGTATGCTATTCAAAGGGAGTCAGTTGTGCATTCTACAAAGTTCTATGAGGGAGAATCTCATCAAAGAGAAGCATAGCAGAGGATTGGATGGACATTTTGGTCGTGACAAAACCCTTGCTTTGGTTAGTGAGAATTATTATTGGCCACAGTTGCAGCAAGATGTGAAGAATTTTGTATAGAGTTGCAGAGTATGTCAGATGGCCAAAGGAGTGAAGCAGAATATAGGGTTGTATCAGCCATTACCTATACCAGAGAATCCTTGGGAGGATATCAGTATGGACTTTGTTCTTGGTTTACCAAGGACTCAGNGGGGACATGATTCAATCTTTGTGGTGGTTGACAGATTTTCAAAGATGGCACATTTCATTCCCTGCAAGAAGACTAATGATGTTGTTCATGTAGCAGAATTATTTTTCAGAGAAGTGGTGAAGCTACATGGTTTGCCAAAGACCATAGTTTCAGATCGAGACAATAAGTTTGTTGGATATTTTTGGTATACGTTGTGGAAGAAGTTGAAGACAGATTTGAAGTTTAGTTCATCACATCATCCATAGACTGATGGACAGACAGAGGTGGTGAATAGGAGTTTGGGGAATTTGCTGAGATGTTTGGTTGGAGATAA
>MU225383.1:956439-970957 GCA_018584345.1 Thuja plicata
ATATATACATACATATTTACATATATGTATCCATACATTTTCCTGTTCAGACATATTTAAACAAAGGAAGGATAGGAACTAAAAAGGCCACCTGTTAAGCATTAATATTTATATACCAGATATTTTGTTATGGATATATAAGTAAAGTGAAATTAATAGAAACTATATATACATATAAATACATGTATTCTTATATACATATATACCTTCATCTATATATGCTTATTTAGACAAAATGACAGATAGAAACTTTTAAGAGCTACCGGTTAAGCTAGATAATGCTACTAGCTATGTAGTTGTTAATAGCTAAGTTAGCTAGCTCATCCGCACATCCCTTTCCCTCTCTATAAATATGGTTTATAGTAATTTTCTCAAAGGATTTTCTCAAGAGAAGCGCAAGTGAAAGGAGAGAGTCCAGTCTCCAGTTCATGAGAGAGCCCTTCCTTAGTGCATTAACTATTATAGAAGAATCTCCTTCTATAGCTAGGTTGTTGATCTTTAGTTTCTTTCTAAGGGACAAGCCATCAATCAAGGCTTCCAATTCCGCCCAATTGTTTGGTTCCCTTCCAATAAATCTTCTACTATTATCCATTTTAACTCTCTCTAAATTATGAATAGAGAAACCAATCCTAGCTAGTCCAGGATTACCTCTAGATGCCCCATCAAAATTTAGTTTATACCATCCTTCAGTGGGAGGAAACCATTTATAGGATTTCCTTTCAATAGAGGCCTGATCTAGTCCTTGACCAATGAAAGGGGGAGTTTTAATCCTAACCATATATTTCTAGTTTTATCATCCCAGAGAGTCATCATTGCCTCCTTTCTATTTCTCAGCAATACTTTAGTATTAGTAACTTCTATTATAGAGCTTTCAATTTTGTTGATGAGACTAAATGAGTCCATTTTGGTGTCCTAAAAAATTGTCTATTCCTCTCTTTCCAAATCTCCCATAAAACAATAGGAGGATCCAAAGACCATAATAAACTGTAAATGGTATCTTTGTTTAATTGAGGCCATGAAAGAAGGAAATTGGAAATAGAATATGGAAAAGCCGATATCTAGTTTAGTTTCTTGCATATCTAGTTCCATATATTCTTGGAAAAAGGAAAAGCCAAAAGAAGATGGTCAGTGCATTCCTCCCATTTTTCACATAAAACACACTTACTTGGGCCCATAAAGCCCATTCTCTAAAACTTGTCTGCAGTTAGAATTCTCCTATGCCAAACTAGCCATGCAAAAAAGCCAGCTTTAGGTAAGGTATCTTTGCTCCAAAATAATTTGTAAGGAAGGTTCACTTTTGGGTTATAAATTTTTGATTTGAGAAAATTGTAACCATCTTTGATTTTATATACCCCATATTTATTACCATCCCAAATAAATTTATCCTATTTTGAAAGCAGCCTAAGCTTCCTAGCTTCCAAGATCTCCTTTAGCCTTTTTTCTTCATCACTTGGGAGAAGCAAGCCACCTCTATATTTCCATCTCCACCCATTTAAGGGATCAGAACCATGGTCAATGTAATCTTTAACCTTAGAACCCCATTTAGTTTCAAGGATGCCTTTAAATTCCGCCCATTGTCCTTATTGATCAACAGCTTGATACCCTGCCCAAGAGTCCAACCAAAACAAGGCTTCATCCCCTTGACTGAGGTCCCAGGTAATCCTATACTGAATAATATCTCTACAATCCAGCATAAAGTTCCAAATTCTTGAACCCTTGGGGGGATTTATCTCACGAAAGATATTAATAGGATTAGGTTGATCTAGATATTTATGAGATAAAATCCTTACCCATTTAAGGTTAGGATTACTAATCATTCTCCATACTAATTTCACCCCAAAATCCTTACTTTGGAGTTTGAGGTCTCTGATACCTGCTCCACCTTCATGTTTTGTCCGGCATAGCTTCTCCTAGGAAAGAAGGGAAATTTTAGTTTTTTCCTCAGAGCCTTACCATAAAAAAGTATGCAACATCTTATTAAGTTCATTTCTTTGATTGACAGGAAGGTCAAGGCATGCTAGTTGGTAAAGAGGGATTTCCGATCGGACAGATTGGATCATAATAGCTTTCCCATCCAAGGATAACCATTTTCCTTTCCATGAGGACATTCTTCCTTAGATTTTCTCTGCAATGTGATTCCAAGATGCAGAAGATTTAGAACCTAAGTCCAAATACAGGCATAAATATTTACATGGAAGATCCCCTTTTTTAAAATCCAGAATGTCTGTAATATCTTGTTCAATAGATGGAGTAGTGTTAAAGAAAAAAATTTCATATTTTTCCTTATTTATTTCTTGTCATGAGGCTGAAGTGTATAAATCTAAAATATGTTTGAAACCATTAGCCTCCAAAATAGAGCAATTCCCATATAACATCGTATCATCAACAAATTGTTGATGGGTTGCTAGTTCAATATTGCTGGTAATCTGGATACCCTGGATTACTTCATTCATTTTATCTTGGTTAATGGCCCAACCTAACTCTTTGACCATAATGATGAAAAGAAAAGGGGAAATAGGGTCACCTTGACGAATTCCTCTAGAAATACCAAAGAAACCTTGAGGGGAGCCATTAACAAGAATTGAGAACTTAGGGGAAGAAATACAAGTAAGGATAAGTTTTACACAATTCTTATCAAACCCAAAAGATCGCAAGCATTTATGGAGAAACAACCAATCAACTTTATCATAGGCCTTTTTATATTTAAATTTATCAGCATACTCAGTTTCTTTTTTATTTTGATAGAGTGTAATTCCTTGGTAGAAATAATTATTCCATCATAGATTGATCTACCCGGGACAAAACCCAAATGTTCCTCACTTATTATGTATGGTAGGAGTTTCTGAAGTCTACAGGCTATTGTTTTAGAGAAAAGTTTATATAACATATTACATAGACCAATTGGTCTGAAATTATTAAAGTTATTTGGCTTTTCTTTTTTAGGTATTAGAGTGATGAACATGTTGTTAACCTCTTTTAAGATGTTCCCTGAATTCCTAATCCCATCCAAGGCTACAGTTGCTTCATCACCTATGAAACTCCAACATTTCTGGAAAAAATAGGTAGGGAAGCCATCAGGGCCTGGGGATTTGTCTGGATTCATCTTGTTAATGATATTTTCTACTTCTTCTTTCGAGAATCTAGCTAGAATCATCTTGTTATGGTCTTTGGAGATGATCTCTGGAATATTTTCTAAGATATTATTTTGATTCTCTATATTTGGTATTCCATTCATCTGGTAAATTTCTTTGAAATAATTAACAGCCTCATTGGCAATTCCTTTAGGATCCTCAATTAAAATTTTATTATTATCCCTAATCATTGTAATCCTATTATTACATCTTCTTTGCTTAGTGTTGTTATGGAAGAACTTAGTGTTTTTGTCTCCCGCAGCTAACCATGTTTCTCTTGAGTTCTGTCTCAAGAAAACCTCTTCCTTTGCTAACACCTCTTCATAATTTTTTAATAATTATTTTTCTTCTTTGTATAGACTAATATCCATACCTATCTCTAAAACCTGAGCATTAAGGGTCTTTAATTTATTTTCAATATTAATCCTTGTTTCAAAAATGTTGCCAAAATTTAATTTATTCCATTCTTTCAGTTTAATCTTAATAATTTTTAGTTTATTAACTACTTGAAATAGTTTAGAGCTAGAAATATCAATCTCCATCCACCATTGTTCAACCATTTCCAAGAAACCTTCCTCTTTCAGCCACATTTGTTCAAATTTGTAAGGATAATTTTTGGGGCTTTTATCCCTAAGGATTTGTAATTCAACAGGGAAATGGTCAGAACCAGAAAAGGGTAATATTTTTGCTGAAAAAGTAAAAGGGAGCTCTACCAAACTATTTTTAAGAAAGAATCTATATAGTTTTTCAGCAATAAAACTGAAGCCCTTTCGTCTATTGTTCCAACTGAATTGCTCCTCTGAAGTCTCTACTTCTAAAAGATTATTTCTATTAATCCAATTGTTGAAGTCCCTAGCAGTTGTGGAGAGATGACCAGAACCCCCTCTCTTTTCTGACAATTTTGTTATCATGTTGAAATCTCCTCCAATAATGACTATGTCTTGTTCAAATTCATGCATTTTTTGTTCAATCTTATTCCATACTATTAGTTTATCTATATTTTTTATAGGGCTATATACATTTATTATACAAAATTTTAAGTTAGAGCAGAGACTCTTTATCAATCCACAACACCAGTTGGGATGATCTTCTAACTCTGTTAGTGTACTAGAACTTGGGTCCCAAATAATACCTAGACCACCTGAGGCCCCTGCTATAGGAACACCCCATATTTATTTTACCCCTAGTTTCTTATTTAATTTTTGAAGTCCTAGGTGATCTAATTTAGTTTCTTGAAGTAGAATTATGTCTGATTTAGTGTTAGTAATGCAGCGGGAAAAGATCTATTTTTTTTTAGGGGTATTTAAGCCCCTAACATTCTAGTTTAGGGCATTCATGTTGTCATGGGAAGAAACTTCCCCTTCCCTGCATTGAAGATCTCAGTAAGTTTAACTTGTCCCGTAGCTTCTCTAGCTAACAACCTTAGCTCTTGGGAAGATTTTCTACCACGTTTCTTAATAATCTTGGTGCAGTCTGGAAAACATTTACTCATAAGGGATGAAGCAATTCCTAGGGACATATTATCCTTCTCTAGTGATTGCGCATCTTCTCCCAAAATTTTTTGTAATTCTTGTAGAGTTAAAGGGGAATCAGGTGATAAACATTTCGAGATTAAAAGTTTTCTTTGACGACTAAGCTCCTCTTCGTCACATATTTCCTCTATAAATTTCTCCATAAGATCCTTCACTAAATCCTCACACACATACTCCAGGATAATTCTATCTTCCTCCCTCCTCCATTCAAATTCTTTACTTAATCCACGTACATCAATGGAGGGATCCTCAATAGATATCGGGGCTGTGGGAAGGAGAGCACTATTAAGGTTAGTTTGCTCTGAATTTTTAGCTACATTCTGATTACTATAGGTATTTAGATATTGGTTACCTTCAGAAAAATTAATGATAGGTCTGTTCATCTCTATAGCTATAGATAAGGCTACATTACATGGAGTAGAAACCATATCCATATTTCCAATCCTACTTAGAATCTTGAAACCCCCAGAGGGAAGAAAATCCACATTAATTTTCACCAAATTACTAGGTTTATTATACATATTACTGTTTGGAGAAGGGGCCCAAATATTCTTACCCTTATTCTACATATAGATCTAATTAGCCCTAGAAAATTTATCAAATGAATGATAATTATCTTCAAAATCATATTCTACAATTTTAGGGTTTATGATGACCGAGCTAGATTTGTATGAAATTTCCATCAATCTATTAAGGTTATCATTAAGATTCATGCTAACAATGATAGATTTTTTTGCATGCGCATTCTCAGATTCAATAAAACCTTTGAATATTCCTAGTTCATTACCTATTTCACGGAGGGATTCATCATCGGATAATTCGATTGGTAATTTTTTTAGCAATACAATCTTTTCAACCTTGAGGTTTAAGTCTTTCGAGTTAAATATTGGGGACCAATCCTGGATAAAAAAACCCTATATTTCTAAATTATGGGCATCCTTCTGTTAAAATTTTTTCTTTCAATTTTTTTCTAGAACAATCTACATACAAAAACTTCTCTTGGAGGATAGTAATACATACCTTATTGTCCAATTGTTCTATTAGCCAATCTGCAATTGTGCCTGATTTTGCCCCTATTCCATTCCATCTACAGAACAAGCCATACTCTGGACACATATTTTGAATCCTACCTACCATATCATTTTTAATGAAAATCTTTTTCCGCTGGTTAGGGTTAGAGACACAATCTTTATTCAATTTTCAATGTTTTGTGGAAATCTATTTTCCCTGGCATTCATTACTTTTCCTAAATCTCTGGGTTGTCTATGTGGAGGTGAGTAAATTTTACCTTAAACAGATCCTAGACCGTCGCAATGTGAGCCTAGCTCCACTCTCTTGGCCACAACTAGCTTGTCAGAGGCTGCATGCATCCTAGCCAAATTGTGATCTATACTCAATGGGAGCATAGATACATTTGGACCATCATTCCTCTGGTGAGGCAGGGAATATAATCCATCCTTAGCTAGGGTAGAATCCCTAGGTGTGGATGAATTAGGGCTTCATGAAAAATACACAAGAAGAAACATCTTCTTAGAGATATCCCTAGAGGAAAATCTAGGGGAAGAAGGAGCCAACGTCAAAAAATGATTCACCGTTTTGATAACAAAGGGTTTAGCTGAGAGATTCTTTGTCCAAAAATGGGATTCAGAGATAGTTTTCCAGTCATTGACTCCTTGATTCAGGGGCATAACCAGAGAGCACATACGATATCCATCAATATTAAATTTAACATTCGCATACTTTGTTTTTGAAAAGAAAAGCATCTGTTGATCCAGGGATTCAACAGTGAATGGTAAGACAAGAGAGTGTGAGCATTCAAGAAAAAGTAGAGACATGTTCGCAAAAGTAGAGTGTTTTTACATTATTGATTTTAAAAATAAATTGAACCTTGGTTGTAAGCTCTACAGGCAAGAAGGCTCACTTATTCACCAAGGGTCAAAGTAGGGGCTCTCAATTGTTGACACAGTAGAGAGCGATCCCATGGAGATTTGAACCTTGGTTGTTAGCTCTATAGGCAAGAATCCCCACCACCTCACCAAAGGGTCATACCCCAGACATTTAGCAATCTTATGCTCAATGCATCTTCCACCTTAGTTTGTAGCCCTTTCTTATTCCTAATTATGAATGTATAGGCCTGAATGTATTCTACCATTTCATATTCTTATGACTTAACTTGTCCTATGAGTTTAGAAAGCTTAAAGCTTGATTATCTGTGTAGAATACAAATTCCTTAGGAAGGAGGTAGTGTCTCCATTTCCTCAAGGCTTGAACCAATTTATAAAACTCTAGGTCATATGAGGAGTAATTCCTTTTTGCATCACTTATCTTTTCACTATGAAAAGCCACTGGTTTTTCTTCTTGACTTAGACTGCTAATATAGTAGTGTTACTGGTATCACACTCAACAGTGAATAACTTATCAAAAATAGGAAGTACCAAGATTGGTTGGGTGGTTATCTTTCTCTTCAAAATATCAAAACCTCTATTATCTTTCTCATTCGAATGAAATTTGGTCTTCATGCCTCCTTTCATTATGTCTAAGATTGGTGCACATATCTCACTAAACTATTTGATGAACTTCCTATATAATTGTGTTAAGCCATGGAATCTCTTTACCTCTATAGTAGACTTAGGTGTAGGCCAATTTATGATTGCTTCCACCTTTCTAGTATCCATTTTCAAATTCCCTTATGATATAAAAAAACCAAGGTAGACCAACTCTTGTTTCATGAACTCACCTTTGTCCAAATTGATTGTCAACTTCTCCTCAATCAATCTTTGTAAAACCATCTGCAAATGCTTAAGGTGGTCTTATTTTTTCTTACTAAACACCAAGATATCATCTAGGTACACCACAAACCACTTACCTATGAAGTCTTTCAACACTTCATTCATTAACCTCATAAAGGTGCTTGGGGAATTAGACAACCCAAATAGCATGACTAACCACTCATATAGGCCTTCTATGGTCTTAAAAGTCATTTTCTACTCATCCCCTTCATTCACTCTAATTTGGTGGTACCCACTCTTTAGGTCAATTTTGGTAAAATACTTGGCCCCTCCTAGATAATCCATTAAGTCTTCTATCCTTGGGATTGGGAACCTATACCATATGGTAATTTTGTTAATGGATCTGGTATCTGTACAAAGATCCAAGTACCACCCTTCATTCATGATAGGACAGTTGGGAAAACACAAGGGCTTATTCTTTTCCTAACTATGCCTAAGCACTAATACATTTGGGTTCAATTTATGATGACCGTTAGTAAGAATTCTAACCTCAATTAGTCAAAATTCTGACCAAAAGAGTTGTCAAGATGTTTTAGTCAGAAAACTTGACATATCCATGTGTTGGAAATGAGTTGAGTAACTCAGAAGGGAGGGGTGAATCAATTACCACAAAAAAAATCCAATTCCCTTAGATGTCTTAAACAAATCAGTCACCGTTGCTTGGTTAAATTAAATATTTCACTGTCACTCGGTTAAAAAATAAAATCTTAAGATATTAACTGTGATTATCATTTGTAATTAATTGTAGAAACATAAACCATAAATGAAATGAAATGTACATAGATAACACAAATATTTAACATGGAAATTCAATATGGGAAAAACCACCAATTGCAACTAGTTACTATTTTTCACACTTCTGAAGTGAGCCTGGTTAGGAGCCAACCCTGTTAAAGGTTACAATAACACACTATTAGGTGTGACCCTGTTAGAGGATTTAATAACCCTGTAATGAGTGGCCTTGTTAAAGGTCTTTAAACACTTCAATATAGAAATGTCACCTTGTGAGAGGATTTACAAAAGATTGTTAAGTCTACTCTGTTAAGAGATTTGAATCACTGCTACAATTGTTAGAAAGTAACAATGGATTGACCTGATTGTATATGCAATTGTCTTTACTTATTTAGATCTTGCTCTATTTGTAAACTGGATCCTCACTAATCAAATATTCTATTGCATCCGTGTCTGGATGATCTTTCCTTAATTAGAATCCCATTTGATTTCACCTCTGATCTTCATATCATGTTCATTAACTAATTCAATTACTTCTTTTCCCCTTTTCAATCCAAACTTGACCTAATATAAATATATAATAGACCTTGTCAAGTTGGCCTCTATAACCTTCCATGTGAATAATAAAACTCAAATATTTCAGCCTCATATGCCCAATTAAATATAAATGTAATCATCTATTAGTCGACTGACACTAAGTGTTTAACTCGATCAACAGTGAAGTTCTTCAACGCCTAACCTACACTATAATGCTCAAGTGAACTCGGTAAGACCTACATTTCTTCAATACTCAACCGAGCTCGGAAAACACTGAGATTCACTTGGCATACACTAGTTGTGCTACGTTTGGATGTAGACATTTGTGTAACATTACTACATAAGTGTCTATACATGTGTAACATCAATGACTATACACAATTGAATAATTTTCATCAACAATCTCCCTCTTTGGCATTGATGGAAACACAACATGTCATAATACAAAGAATTTTAGAGCAACAGATGTAAGAATAAAATTTTATTAATGTCCTTAGCTCCATTCTGATTCTTATCCAAAAACTCCCTCTATCATCAATCTCTCCATCAGTAATATTTATGACATCAGTAATCTCTCCCTGTTTGAAAACCAAAGCAAAAGACACCAACTGACATATCAATCAAGTTGTAATGTACCTAAATGTACTGATTCATATGCAATGAGCTCTGAAAATCTGTATCAACATGTTTGATCTATTCTGTAGCATGGTTGATGCATCACTAAATTGTTCTTTAGTGAGCCTCAATTAGGGGAATCACCCCTAGCTTTCCTGTGAGATACAAGAATGCATCCTTAGGTAAAGTCTTGGTGAATATGTATGAAACTTGTTCTTTATTATTCACATATTCCAACCTTACTTCTTTGTTCTAAACCAATTATCTCAAGAAATGATACTTGATTGCACTATGTTTAGTCTTAGTATGCATCACAGGGTTCTTAGAGATGTTAATAGTAGTGGTGTTGTCTGTCATGCCCAAATTTGCATGCAAAACTCAACAACTTTTTTTTTAAAAGGTATAATTAAAGAGATGAAGGGTCACATAACCCAAGCTTACTAAGTGTCCTATGAGTAAACAAGTTAAGACAATAGGGTTAGGTCAAGAGGGATAGTTGGTCCAATGTTGATATTAGGATTGAGGGGAAATCATGACATGAGTCAACATCCCTCAACCCATGAGTCTACAAGGTCTAGTTTAATCGAATGCAATTTTCATAAGTATTCTAGAGTTATAATTCAACTTGGTTTTCAACTTCCTCTACACTATAGTAGAATGATAAAACTATGATGATTATTTATTTAAGCCTAGTTCATAATTTTAGACATACTAAATTAATCTAGTTGCAATTAACATTATTCTTATGTTGACCATTACACTGGACATGTTAGGGATTTTTCTCGTATGAACCACAGTGCTTGAAATGACTACTTGAACACTATGCCTTCTAATACTGATTCAGAGACAAGAAAAGCCTAATTGCTAAGGACTGGATAAGGTCCTTCTTTGTTTTTGAGATCCACATATACTCAGGCAGGTTTTACCTTTTATGATTGCTATTTACACAGTATTTTATAATGTGGACACTGATTTGCTATGTACCTTTGTTAAACGGACTGATAAATCACCTTGCAAATGACCAAGCATAATCAGATACAAGATATAACCATACAAACCATGGTCTTAAATATAGCAAGAATCAGTGATACAAGGATTTTTATCCTTCTTCCTTTTATTGTAGGAGGGATAACCTAATGATCCACTCTTCAAGGGATCAAAAAACTGAATAGTATCCTGCTGATACAAATCCATATAAGTTCAGCTCATTTGTTCTTGGTAACAAGAGTATTTTGATTAATTTGGTTTTGATATTGGATGGGGAACAGACTGCAAACTATACTTCTAGACCAGTGCCTATCCCTTGGGCAAAGAGTTAATGAAAACATGGATCAACAAAGATAAAATAATAGAGATACTGTAGAGTGCCTTACAAACTACATATGGCTGAGATAGAGTGCCTTACAAACTATCCTCTCATATACATACATCTGCATCAAATCCTTATCACAATACTTTGCTCTCTGAAATCATCTATGAAACTTAGTCCTCTCCTTGAAAGGAACTCATAAATAATTAGACAAACTACCTTGTAGCTGGTGTATTTCAAATGCCTTACAGGTGAAACACACTAGAGCACAAACAAAATGCAAAGAGACAAGATAATACAAAAGAGGGAAAACCACACTGTATTCTATTACTGTATTCTGCTTCAACATATCCAGACAAGAAGATTTCATGAATATACAAAGATACAAAAGTATAACTTACAATAAAATTTCCACATGACCAACAGGGACCTACTCTGGGCATCTGCAGGAAAAAACCAGAATAGAGCAGAGGGAAGGAACCCTTACAACTGAGAACAAAAAGAAAGAAATAGAAGAAGGAGAAACCCTAAAACTTCTGAGCAATTAACACATGTCTCCCCTCAAATCTGATCTACACTCATCTCTTCTTTTAAAAAATATCTGATTTGAATTAATCAATTTTCAATTCCACCTACCTGAGAAAACATCTGATATATCTTTTAAAATATCTCTTTCCTTTTCCCACTGAAAAGTCCATCCAATCTGATATGATTCTATTTGTAAAAATATCTTTGAAAATCTGTCACATTTCCCTTTGAAAATATGATCTTTCCATTAAATTTTCATCAATGCTCTTTAATGTCTGCAGACATTGCTTGTTCCTTTAGTCAATATTATCATGCTTCTGGAAGGAAATCCAATCTTATTCCCCATCTGATTCACAGATGAAACTTAACTCATGCATCTAGAACAAAATCTTATTTTTTTGCAACATAAATGCCTTTGCAAACTTATCCTGACACTTCTAACTGGCAAACATTGAATCCCTATCTGCATCCATGACTGGCTCCAAAATTGCCTTGTAAGAATACGCGACTGCGTTTACTCATTTTCCTAGATTTTCCATCAAAACTGCTCATCAATAACATAATATCCATGAAAATGAAAACCATGAGATTTGTCTTACAAGCCAAGGCGCCCCTTTGTATGGATTCACCACTGCAGATTTTAACTTGAAAGATTTTCAAAAACCCTCTCTCTATTCTTTGCTGGCAGCTACATCTCTGCAAGATTTTCAAAAAAAAACAACAGAAAAGCATTTCTAATGCTTGTGCAAGCTTTACAATGTATTCGCAAGTTTTAAGCAACAATTATAATGCACTCTCCTTTAATAAATTCTGCTCTAACAATTCATGTGCTCTGTCTACACTACTGCTACATTTTTTACTTCTGGGAAGATCCTTGCGAGTGAGTGACACACCCCTACTATTCAACTAGTCACATACTCGCCATCTGTTTAAACTGCACTTTTTGATTTGGGCGACTGAGTGACATTCATTCCTTTACTACATACTCTATCTGGTCGCACACTCGCGCTACTTTTTTTTGCTTAGTAATCAAAATACGTGCCTGTGATTGGTTGTTGAGAGATTTACTCTGTCACATCAGAAAACTGCTGCCATTTTAGATTTTGTAATCAAGCGACTGCGCGACTGTATTAAGTCTCTTTGTCACGGGCCTTTGTTATTAACCATGGTTCTATCTCAAGACTTGGCAACAATGTGCTTTATTAACCTTGGCTAACCCAACTGATCATCTGGCGATCACGCGATATGACTGAAATCAAAGTCGTGCACAGTTAACCTTAACTCATCATTCACTTTGAGACCTCGTGACTAGCCGTTACCATTAACCTTTACGGTTGTCTCCCTGTCGCTAGATGCTTTTATTCTGTTTGAAGACTATGCGACAACCTTTAGTCACCCAGTCGGGAGATATATTCAACTTTACCTTAACACGTTACAAGCGCCTTTTCTTTACTTATGGCTACTTCATGACATACCCTAATCGCTAAGTCAGGAGGACTTTTCTCTTGGGGAACTTTTCTTCCCAGACATCGTGACAACCGTTGGATCTTCTGATTCTTTCATCTGACGGTAGTCGCTCCATCACCAGATGATCGGGCATACCCTTAAATTATTTCCAGACACTGCGACTAAAGGGAAAGCACCTTAGTCTTAAAGTCGTTGAATCCCTTTTCTCCTTCTAGCGGCCATGCGATAACCCACTTGCTTTATGACAGATGTCATTCAATCATTTGTCCTCTTACTGCATACTGGAAAACTGAAACATTTATCCTGTTCTGGCAACATCCCGACTAAGCATTACTATAAACCTCAAACGGTTAGTCGCGTAGTCTGAAGAAAAATCTCTTAACCGCTGTTCTATTCTGAGACCACGCGATTGAAGGAAAACTTAACTGTTAGCTTTGACTTGATTTGGCGATAACGCGACATGAAGTAATCGCAAAGTTTGAGAACATTTTCATAACTGTTAAGAACTTTCCGCGATCACCCGACTGAGCAGTGGATCCCATCTTTTACAAAGCCTTTATAACATCATTATCTTGCGACTACCTGACTAAAAGAAATCACCAAGTCTCAGAACACTGAAGGAATATTCTGATTTTAATCGAGACTACGCGACACAAGGAAAAAGAAAAGTCGGGAAGACATTTGGAATATTCGGCTGGGGTAACGCGACGAGGCGACTTGAATAAAAACACATCCCTTAAGTGAATGAAAAAGTAACACTAAAACATAAGGCATGACCTAGGGTTTAAATTCATCTTTTAACACTTGGATAGCCTAGGGTTTTTAGGGTTTTTGCAATTTGAGCAAGGTTTAGACATGAAAACCTAAAATTTGACAGAAGTAAGGGCATAATGAACGAGAGATAGCTGAATTGAGCACATCAGAACTCAGAGAGTAGGACAAGGAACCAGGAGAACTAGCAAAAATAGGAAATAAAACCAACAGTGGCTCTGACTAAGGATGGTTAAATGCAAGTTTATACCGAGAACCACAGATCTCTGGAGCAGCAGACCACCCCAAAACTTCAAAATCAGAATTGTATCTTTTGTCTTTCTCTTCTCAGCTTTCCACCTCTCAAAACTTTCTCTCCTCTCAAAAATGGGGAAACCTCTAACTGAAAGCAAACACACAACTGAAAGGGAAAGAAACTATACAATATTTATACTATCTACAAGAGGCCCAAAGCCCCAAAACTGAGATCAATTCTTACCTCTATCAAATACAAAGCTCTATGCCCCATGTTTCAAAAATATGATAATATTGCCACTCTTAACTACCTGATTCAAGCAACTGTCATCATGTATCACATCATGTATCAACTTATCATATGACAACAAATCTGCATATTCTTCATATGAACTTCCATAAACATTAGGCAAATTGTCATCATAAAGAAATTGTGGCATATATGTGTCATAGTCGTTAGATAAGAACATGCTTAGATATCTGTGACTGTTCTCACCTTTGATTTGTAAGCCACAACTTAAAAAATCACCATTCAACTAAAAAGGGGGATACTCAATCTCTGTCATACTGCTTGGGCAAGCATCATTAACTTCCTTCACATCCATCATTTGCATCTCAAGAGAAAACATACCTTGATCTCCATGTAAAATATGAGAAGCCTCATCATTAGGAAAATGATTATCAAACTTAGGAGATTCATCAGAAATAACATGATAAATCATCTTAAGATATGGAGCAACAATCTTAGCATAAAAAATAGGAGCATCTTGCATTTCATCATCATTAAACAAGCTCAAAGAAAAGTGGTGGGTGGGAGGGAAAATACCAGTACATTTAATTTCTTCTTTTGAAACTTGAGCCACTGATTTACCA